>JAASFT010000280.1:0-25318 GCA_023333885.1 Globisporangium parvum
TCCAAGATCTCATGGGGTGCGCATGGTGATAGCTACTACGAGTACTTGCTCAAGCAGTGGCTCCTGTCGAACAAGAAGGACGACGAGATGAAGCGCCAGTACCTCCTCGCAGTCGACGGCATGAAAGCGCGCATGCTCGGCAAGTCGTACCCGACAGGGTTCACGTTCGTCGGTGAGATCAACGAGTCTGGGAACTTGCAGCCGACGATGGAGCACCTCACGTGCTTTGTACCGGGGCTCCTTGCGCTCGGGTACAAGCATGGGATGCCGAAGAACCACTTGGACTTGGCCAAAGAGCTGGCTCGCACCTGTGTGCAGGTACGAGTGAGAGTGACTGACTGTCGCTCTCGCTGCAACCGTGTTTGATCTGTCCTGACGCCTATCTTCTCTGTTGCGCCCGATCGTTTGAGCAGATGTGTATGTGTCCACCGCAACAAAGCTCGCACCTGAGGCGACGCACTTTGCAATTGCACCAGAGGACGGGAGTGTGAGCGACGAGCTCTTCGTCGATGCCAACGCCGATCGCAACGTGCTCCGTCCCGAGACGGTCGAAAGTCTCATGGTTTTGTACCGCGTGACTGGCGACCCAATCTACCGCGACTATGGTCGCCAGATCATGAACGCGTTCGAGCGCATCAGCAAGGTAAGGTAGTGGCGTCACTCGACTGCGCACTGGTGTGGGAGTTGTCGTGTGAGCAAAGACTCAAGTGCGCGAATGCGACGGCTGTGCACAGGTACCAGCCGGCGGCTACGCGACGATGTGCAACGTATCGCGCGGTCCGGCGCTCATATGCAACGCGCAGATGGAGAGCTTCTTCCTCGCCGAGACGCTCAAGTACCTCTATCTCCTCTTCTCCGACGCCGACGTCCTGCCGCTCGATGCGATTGTGTTCAACACTGAGGCGCATCCGTTCCCGATCCTCCAGTAAGTCTTGCGTCCAGACAAGTCGTGACATGCGAACCACGGCTTGGTTGTCAACAAAGTTGAGTGTCGGAGGTCTGGCAGAGGTCTGTCAGAGGTCCCGAGGAGCACTCGTTTGTTTTATCACTACCGGTATTACAATAGAAATCACCGTATGCTCTTGGATGGGATGTTTTGTGCACATAACCTGTCTTTGTCGCAAGCAAATCATCCCCGTTTGGCTTCAGCGAAGGCGAACAGGCTGTATCGCAGGCTTTCGGGCGAGAAAACGCGAACCAAGCCAACAGGAACCTCATTTCTCCGCACAGACGCAGTCACCACACGCAGCGAGCGCACTCGCTTCGACTCGATGGGCCAGGCGCTATGCTCCTGCGGCGGCCGCGCCGATGACGACCACGCGCTGCTCTTCGGCGCAGCGCTCGCGAAAGCCAAGCTGCAGCACCAGCAGCGCTTCGGCGGCTTCAACCGGTCGTCGCCGCTCACAGGCAAGACGAAGGCGCTGCTCGACCACAGCTCGCTCTACCACAGTCGCGGCGAGACGAACGAGCTCTCGGACGATATTTATCTTAGCGCTGCAGTCGCAGGCGACGACGCGCACTACTACGACACGGAGCACCGGACACTGCTGCTCGTGAACCGCCAGAGCAGTGCGCTCGCGCTCGCCGAGGCATTTCGGCAAAAGCTCGCCGAGTCGCCGCTCGGACCGCACGAGAAGATGCAGTTTCTGCTCGCGCCGCGCGCGTCGTCGCCGTCAGCTGCGCTCGCGCCAGAGGCTGACGCGTGTGGGCAGTTTGCGAGCGACGTCGCGCTCGATGACGACACGAACGAGCACGTGAGCGAAGAGGACTGGAAGCTCCGAGCGAACCCGCTCGTGAGCATCATCGTGCCGCCAGGTCCGTGCGGTCTCGTCTTACAAGTGGACACAGCACCGGGTCAGCCGCCAGTCGTCGACGGCTTCGTGCGCAAGCACGACGGCTCGAAGGGCGTGATCGAGAACAGCGGTATGGTCGCGCGCGGCAGTGTCCTGTGCGCGATCAACGACATTGACGTCTCGCGCATGGCGCTGAAAGAGGTCGTGCGGACGCTCAACCTGTCGTCCCACCTCGAGCGCCGCTTTGTCTTTCGCGACAGTGCGACAGCAGCACGGCGCGCACCGAGCAGCTCGAGCGCATGAGCTGTGCGTGCGCGCAGCGCATTGCGACACGTATGCGTGTACATACGACAGCGTAGGTCCGTAGTAGTAGTAGTAAGTAGTAGACAGACACTAGTGCATGTGCGAGCGCCACTGGCACGCCCACAACGACGACGAACGCGCGAGTGAAGCGCACGAGGTCGCAGTGGTATGGAGAGTGGATCCTAATGAACGTGTGCGAGTGTCGCGATCGTGTGGACGCTCCGTCGGTCAGGTGCTGCACCAGCTGCTGCTGCTGCCATGTGGACCTGAGCATGTGTCACGTGCCACGCGCTCCCAGCTGCTGGTTGGAAGCGACTGGGAGTGAGGGAGTGAGCACGTACACCCCACGGCTGTCGCCACGAGGCGGTAGTCAGTCAGTCAGTCCGTCACTCACTGTTGGCATCTTGGGTTAGGAGCTCGCGTGAGTGCGAGTGGGTCGTCCTGCTGTCTGTCTATCGACGCCCACACCTGCCATCGCTTCGCTCGCGGATCAGTCGCCTCTGCTGCTCCTGCTGCTGCTCCACACGACAGACCCGCCACATACAGCAGCAGGCAGCGAGGTCTAGGCAACGAACATGCCCGCTACTGCTGCTTCGTCGCGTCGCTCGTGTCCTGCTGCTGCTGTGTGCTGTCGTCGCTCGTGTCCGACTTGGACGCGTCGTGCACCGCTGCTGCCGCCGCCGAGTCCTTCTCGAGCTTGTCGGCCTCGTACTTGTCCGCCTCCTTCCACGACTCTTCTACAAACTCCGTGTACGTCTTGTTCCCGCCGAACGGACGCGGTCCGAGCACACGCACAATGTCCGAGTGGTTGATCGTCTCGTTCTTGAGGAGCTCCTCGGCGAGCTCGTGCAGCGCTGTCTGCTTGTCCTGGAGCAGCGCCTTTGTGCGGTCGTACGCCGCAGCGACGATCTTCGACACCTCTTCGTCCATCACTTGTGCCGTCTTCTCCGAGTACAGCTTGTCCGGGTACGCACCCTCCTCTTTCGGGAACGCGAGCTGCCCGACGCGGTCGTTCATGCCGTAGAGCTGGACCATCGAGTACGCGATCTGCGTCACGCGGCGCAAGTCGTCGGACGCACCAGTCGTGATGCGGCCGTCAAAGTTGATGTACTCGGACGCGCGGCCACCGAGCGCCATGCACATGATGTCGACCATCGCCTCCTTGCTGTGCAGCGCCACTTCCTTTGGCAAGTACTGCGCATACCCGAGCGAGCCCTTGCCACGCGGCACGATCGTGACCTTGAGCAACGGATCCGCGTGCTCGAGGAACCAGCCAGCGACTGCGTGGCCAGCTTCGTGGTACGCCACGGTCTTCTTCTCCTCTGGGCTCATGATCCGGTTCGTCTCCAACCCGCCGATCACACGGTCCGTCGCTTGCTCGAAGTCTTTGAACGTGATGTTCGTGCCAGCGCGACGCGCTGCGACGATCGCTGCTTCGTTACAGATGTTCGCGATCTCGGCACCGGCAAAGCCTGGCGTGAGCGCAGCCATGCGGCGCGCAAAGTCGTCGACTTGACCATCGAGCTGCAAGCCCTTGAGGTGCACCTTGAAGATCTCGCGACGGCCCTTGATGTCTGGCTTGTCGACTGTGATCTGACGGTCAAAGCGACCAGGACGCAAGATCGCTTTGTCGAGAATGTCTGCGCGGTTCGTACCCGCGAGCACGACGACGCCTTCGCTCGACGCAAAGCCGTCCATCTCAACAAGGAGCTGGTTCAGCGTGTTCTCGCGCTCGTCGTTGCCGCCGCCAAACTGCCCTTTGCTGCGCGCACGCGCGACAGCATCGATCTCATCGATGAACACAATGCACGGCGCATTCGCACGCGCTTCGCGGAACAAGTCGCGCACTCGCGACGGTCCGACGCCGACAAACATCTCAATGAAGTCGGAGCCCGAGATGCTGTAGAACGGGACGCTCGCTTCACCGGCCGTGGCCTTTGCTAGGAGCGTCTTACCAGTACCGGGCGGACCGACGAGGAGCGCACCCTTCGGGATCTTCGCACCGAGGTCCGTGAAGCGCTTCTGGTTCCGAAGAAAGTCGACAAACTCCATGATCTCCTTCTTCGCTTCGTCGACACCTGCGACGTCTTTGAACGTGATCTTGATGTCCTCTTTCGTGATCTTCTTCGCAGGGCTCTTGCCGACCTTGAAGATGTTGCCCATGCCGCCGCCGCCGCCAGCACCGCCGCCAATGCCGCGCATCGACATGAGCAAGAAGCCCACGAGCACGATCGTCGGCAAGAACTTCATGAGCTCCGACGCAAAGTTCAGCTCGTTCACGTACTGCACAGGGATGTAGTCGTGCGCACGGATGCCGAGCTGGTGCTGCGCGTGCTCGAGCTGGCGCTCAAAGTTCTCGACACTGCCGAGGTTGAAGTAGTACGCTGGCTGGCTCGGTGGCGCCTTCGCACTACGACCAAAGCCGCCTGGTGCACCTGGGAACGCAGACGATGGCGCACTGTGCTGGTCGTGGCCAGCTTGGTCGC
Organism: Globisporangium parvum; assembly: GCA_023333885.1. NCBI lineage: Eukaryota > Oomycota > Peronosporomycetes > Pythiales > Pythiaceae > Globisporangium > Globisporangium parvum. Next base: position 4,583 of record JAASFT010000280.1, read on the forward strand.
GACCAAAGTCGTAGTGCGCCTTGTTTGGGTCGTTCGTGTGCCAGTCCGAGTCCGTGGACGACGATGCAGCAGCTGACGATGCGCTCGGGTCGTGCAGAAACACCTTCGCGTACTTCTTGTTTACGACGACGACCTTCTCGACGCGTCCCGACTCGAGGAGGTTGTTGCGGAACTCCTGGTACGTGATCTCCTGCATCGGCTTGTCGATCGACGCGAGGTCCGACAGGAACAGCGCTGCGACTGCAAGCGGCACCAAGTACGCCATGCCCTCCTTGCCACTGCCGCCGCTGCCACCACCGCCAGACGAACCGCCGCTGCCGCTCGACCCGCCAGTCTTGCTGCCCTCTGCGCTCTTTGAGCTCAGCTTCTTCACTTCGCCAGCTGTGCTCTCCGACGACTTGGGCGCGCTGCCTTTCGGCGGTGTCGGCTTGCCTCCGCCGGGCGCGGCGCCGTTCTTTGGGTAGAAGCGACCAAAGCCTGCAGTCAGGAAGCAGCAGCACGCGTCAGCTCAGTTCATGCGTTGCGATACGAGAGCAAAGCGGGCGAACGAACCCTTTGGGATGTTCTCCGAGAGCCACGTCACGAGGCTCGTCGCCTTGTCCGATTGCTGCGCAGTGCGCGCTGCCGAGCATGACCATGAGAGCAAGAGCCAAACGTGTGTGTAGATGAGTCCACTGCTGCGTTGCACAAGCGATCGCACCGGGTCTGCTATCTGTAGCCACGCACACATGTGCGAATGGAAATGACGCAAGACGTACAAGCCGAGTGCTGCGCGCGCACAGTCTGCATGAGGTTCTTCGCGAGCGCTGGGTGGCGCATCGCAAGTCCATTCGCTGCGCCAAAGCGGTTGAGCGTCACGCCAAGTTGCTGCTCGTATCGCGTCGCAGCGCACGTCACACAAACGTATCGAGAGCGTGAGCGACTGCTGCACAAGGAGGACGCTCGACACGGAGCTGCCGCGAACGAAGATGCGCAGAAACGAGCGCTCTTTGCATCGATCGAGGCAGAAAGATACTTGGCACGACACGCGGGAGCGGTCTCGCGTGGCGTAGCGTCAAGAGGCGGACGCACCTGCTGCAAGAGGTGGACGTGGCCTGGGCTGCACTGCTTGCGCAGCGCGAGGAGCGCGTCGCGGCGCAGACGCCGCGTGGACGACAGGTGCAGCATCGCGCTTTGATGCTCGGTCGTTCGCTCAGCTTCTCACGCAGTTGTTGTGTGGCCAAGCAAAACGTGTGAGGGCGAGGAGGGCCACTCCAGCGCAGAAATAAAATAGTAGTGCGGCAAGGTGCGATATATGGCTTGCGTCGACTTGGCTTTTGACGCTTCGAGCGATGACAGTCCAGTCACCAAGACTTGCGCGGAGTATGGGACAGCAACGCCAATGCAGGATTCGCTAGTGCCAAAAATCAGGTCGATTACGACACGCAGAGTGTGTGTGTTGGAGCGCTCTATTCAGCGCTTGCCGTTGCTGCGACCTCACTGAGCGCTCTATTCGAAGCGAATCGTTTCGAGCGACCTTCGTGCGACCGCGCTGTTGGTTGGTGGAGATGTTCGCACCTTGCTTCGTCGTGTGTCGCGTGTCGTGCGAGCGGCTCATATTCGTTCAACTCGCCCAACCCAACGAACTTGAGAAGAATGGCTGACGCTGCTGAGAAGCCGACGACGCGTGGAGGATTTGGCCGTGGCCGCGGTGGTGACCGTGGCCGTGGTGGCCGTGGCCGTGGTCGCGGCCGTGGCCGTGGCGGTGACGACAAGGGCGAGTGGGTCCCGGTCACGAAGCTCGGTCGCCTGGTGAAGGAGAAGAAGATCAACTCGCTCGAGGAGATCTACCTCTTCTCGCTCCCGATCAAGGAGTGCGAGATCGTGAACTACTTCCTCGAGTCGCAGCTCAAGGACGAGGTCATGAAGATCATGCCGGTGCAGAAGCAGACGACGGCTGGCCAGCGCACGCGCTTCAAGGCGTTCGTCGCGGTCGGTGACAGCAACGGCCACATTGGTCTCGGCGTGAAGTGCGCGAAGGAAGTCGCGACGTCGATCCGTGGCGCGATCATCCTCGCGAAGATCTCGCTCGTGCCGGTGCGCCGTGGCTACTGGGGCCGTATGGTCGGTCTCCCGCACACGGTCCCGAACAAGGTGACGGGCAAGTGCGGTTCGGTCCGCGTGCGTCTCATCCCGGCGCCGCGTGGTACGGGTCTCTGTGCGGCCCCTGCCCCGAAGAAGCTGCTCGGCATGGCTGGTATCGAGGACTGCTACACGTCGGCCCGCGGCCACACGCGTACGCTCGGTAACTTCGTCAAGGCGACGTTCTACGCGCTCCGTGCGACGTACGCGTACCTGACCCCGGACCTCTGGGAGCAGCACTCGTTCGCGGCCTCGCCGTACCAGGAGCACACGGACTTCCTCGCGAAGACCCAGATCAAGAAGTAAGCGGCGTCTGTCTCGTCTCGAGCAGTCCATGACGTGCAGCAGAGGTTCCAGAGAGGAGAGCGTATTGAACGAGCGCTACGGTGCGTAGGTGTCGACCTCTCTGTGTTGACTGGCGAGGGAAAGCGTTGGGCGACGCTACGGTGCGTAGGTGTCGACCCTGGTCAGTGAATAGAGCAACCTCAACACACACCGAGTCTCTCTTGGTCGTTCCATTGCAGCGTGGTGGCGCTGGATGTCTCACGTTGTCCTTGGCAAGTGCCATGGGGATGTCACGACGGCTCGCTCTGCTATCCTCGATGTCACTACTGGTCCTTCTTGTCGACACTGTCGACCTCCGAAGCGTCTGCGGTACTAGATTTGCCCTCCTGAGCGCGCATGCACGCGACGCTCTGCTCAGTGAGGAACCGCACGATCGGGAGCATGATCTGCAGCTTCTGGTCGAGCACGCGCGCGACGTCGAGCAGACGGCCCTTGAGCGCCTCGATGCGTCGGACATTGCCCTCGTGCTCCGCGGCCGCGAGCTGGTCCTTGACCGACTTCATCTCAGCGCCAGCAACAAGCACCACCTCAAACGTGAACAGCTCATTCAGGAACGTCCTGCGCATTCATGAATTCATCCATCCATCCCAAAGCAGTGCAGTTTGTCAGTGCGGCTGCGCCAGTCATCGTGCATGGCTTGAATGATGCAGCAAAGTACACGTACGTTCTAGTGTTGTCGAAGCACCAACACCATGAACATGAACATCAGCACCAATGAGCATGGCAAGGCGTGGTGGTAGTGGCGGTGAGCGATCGGGCTCGCAATCCGCAATGACGCAAGAGCGAGACAAGCAGCGGAACATGACTCACCCAAGCGTCGGCGACTTGGCGGTGCTCGCGTCTGCCTCTGGAGCCGAAGTAGCAGCGTTTGCAGCAGCGAGAGCGTCGGCGCACTGCTTCCACTTGCGATACACGAGTGCAAGCAGCGGTAGTGCGAGCAGGAGGCCGTGCGCGAGGCCGCGCCAGTAGCCATCGCTCGCGAGGAGCAGCGTGGACGATGATGTCGTCATGCCTTTTGTCCTCTTGCCTTTCAAGCAAGTCATGACAGTACAGTAGTTCAGAGATTAAGGATATCAATGAAGTACAGTAGAGAACACATCGCCAACATCCTCGTTCCTTACATTTTTCAACATATCGCTTCATTTACCTCCGCAACCAACATTCAGAACATCACTCTTACTCGCACTTACATCCGTCTCACTTTGCCTGGTTCGGGACTGTTCGGGACACCCAAGTGTGTGGATGGCAAAACAAACGACAGCGAGCCACCAGCAAAGTTGACCTCGAGGAAGAAGCCGCGCGACCACGTCCGACGCCGCCGCAACCCTCTCCTGCCCGCGCACCTGCACTCGCTCGCATCGCCACCGCTCCTTCTTCCTCTCTCCACTCCACAGCACGCCAGCCATGGTGCAAGTCAGCAAGCCTCTCGTGATCGGTGCCGTCTCGGCACTCGCCGCCGCCATCCTCTTCCTCGCGCTGCGCTCGTCGGGCAACAAGAAGGTGCGTGTCTCTCGTGCCCCCGTGCGCCTCGTGTGCTCATGACAACCTATCATGCTCATCTGTCTACCGGTTTCGATGTTTCTGTCGTCGATGCGGCCGACCGTATGCCTACGCAACGATGCTGCAGGGCAAGCGCAGCGAGAGCAACGCTGGTGACGATGTCCGCGAGGTGCCGAACCTCCACAAGGAGCAGCTCCTGAGCATCCTCGAGACGATCTGCGCGCAAATGGGCCAAGTTGTGGTACGTAGCCATCTAGTGTGCACTGCATCCTGTGGTGCAAGCGCTCCTTGCGCGCGTGCATGGGCTCCATGGCTCAGCAACGGTGCTGACTTGGGCCATGACGTTGCCACTTGCTTGGTCACCACTGTTGTGCATCGTCGCTACTACTACTACTAGATGCAACTCGCAAAGCTCGAGGCGAAGATCCGTCAGGAGTCGTCGCAGAACGGCCGGTCGCTGCCAGAGGACCAGCTCGCGAGCTACCTCATGGGGCAGTTCGAGGAAGCGATGAAGGCGATCGAGAGCCAGGTGTACGCCAAGTTCCAGACGACGGAGGACGAAGTGAAGGTTGCGACCGAGTACTTTGAGGAGGAGGAGGACAAGGACGTTGCGAACGCCGTTGCGAAGCTCCAGGAGCTCTACCGCGTCATGACTGGCGGCGGCTTCAGCGACGTCGAGGTCCCAGCGGACCTGACGCTCACGAAGGTACGTTCGCTCGGACTCGGCCCTTGCGACTTGTGGAATGACGACTCAGTCGACTGACACCGAGTACGTCTGTCTGTAGTTCATTGCGATCATGCAAGAGACGATGGAGTCGCTGAACGTGGCGATGGAGGAGGTGTGCCTCGAGGTGAAGGAGCTCGACCCTGAGAACAAGGAGGACGCGATCAACCAGAGGTACGCCCAAGTGCCTTCTCTTGCTCGTACTACAGACGACGGCGACGGCGACAACGACGTCTCACACTCGTCGGGATGCGACTTGGCAACAGATATGTGAAGCGCGCGGAGACACTCTCGGCGGAGATCCACGCGAAGCACGGCCTCACGCGCGAAGTGCTGCAGGCGGCGATGATGAAGTACCAGCAGGAGCCGTCGTTCTTGATGGCGATGACCGAGCTGCAGCAGCAGCAGGCGGACCGCTTCACGGCCGCGGCGTCGATTTTCAACGGCGAAGTGAACATGGGGCTGACGGAGTAAGCGCTCGCTCACTCTCGCTCATCCTGTGCACTGTGTGCGCGTGCGTGGCCGGCCACTCGCTGCTGCTGCTGCTGCGCACGCGCATGCTGCACGCTCGCTCGCCCCACCAGATCTAGATACTACAGCAGTCTCCTGTGCCGTGCAACCGCGTTCGCAGTGCGGGAGCACAGCACCACCGACCGCGCGAGCCATTGCGCGTGCGAGGCACGCGGCGACCGGAGACAAGGAGGAGGCGGAGTGTATCGTCCTAGACGTTCTCATAATCGCTTATTATCGCTCCCATTCGGTGTCCAACGCGCGCTCCTCGCGTCGTCGTTGCCGCGTTCGTCGTTGCCTGTGAGATGCGCAGCTCGCGCGCGTGACGAACGTCTATTGCTAGCAGGCTGTTTCGCGTTCTTGAGCAGGAGCTGCTCGTGGCTGTGAGTCCGTCAAACGCACTCTCCACCACGTCCACAGGCAGCGAGAGACCGCGATGCAGCGCGAGCGCTTGGAAGGATGGATGGTCCAGCAGATCGAGCACGCTGACTTGGCAAAGGAGACTGTGATCCAGCTCCCAGCGTCGCGCGCACCGCTACCCAACGACGTCGCGCCACCACAACGCCATCTGCGTGTACCGCTGCGCCAGCACGAGAGGCAGAGGCGACAACCTCTCGTAGCAGTGCACGCAACGGCGCGTTTGCTTCGCCTGAAGCCGCGATGCCTCAGTCGCCTCGGCAACGGAACGCGACTCTGAGTGGCGCGGTGGGATCCAAGAGCTCGACTGCCGCAACCGATCTGCACTCGACGAGCCTGGAGAAGCAGTGGCGCACACACTTCCACGACCCGACGAAGCAGGACTGCATCGAGCGCGACGGTCGCGTCGATCGTACCCAGGCCCTTCGATGGAGTCCTCGCGACAGCGACGGCTTCGTCACGCCAGCCGATCCAGACAACGACGACGACGCGACATCGCCACTCTTTCTCTGGGGACTGCCGAGAGAGCACATCGTCGAGTACATCCGGCAGTCTGTGCTGCCGTCCTCTTGGTCATTGTGCGTTCATCTCTCACTTGGTCGTACTTCCTAACTCCCCCATCAGACGCACTTGCGCTGCTGCACCGAGCACTAATTCGCGTGGACGTGTGGCAGAGCGACCAAGTTCAGCACTGGCGAGTGGGAAGCTGTGTCGAGTGACGGAGGCGACGTGAACCACGACTCACTGTGCGTGCCAGCATTGAGGTGAAGACGACTCATGACGTGCGCGCACAGGCACTCACTGACTCGGAACGACTTGCCTGGATGGCCGTGATTGCAGGTCGAAAGCGCTCGCGTCGCTGCCGCCGCTCTCGCTCCAACACAAGAGCTCAAAGGACCCGTCCAGTTTGTCAGCTCGCAACACGAGTCGCTGGGCTAGCGGCGGCACGAGTGCTGTTAAGAGTGCTGTTCCAGCTGCGTCCGGGTCAACAGGAATGTACCGAGGTTCGCAGACTGCCCGGTTGTCCGTGAAGCGACCACACACAAGTCCGACTGAGAGCAGCATCGCGCCACCAATGTCATCTGCGCCAGTGTCTCCCCGAGTCTTGTCGCCTCGTACCGATGACAGGCATGTACTGTGTCCGAAGTCGTAGCGCTTGAGCTGCTGGCGTGCGAGAGAGAGACCATTGGAACTACTCACCTCTGACGCTGATCTGTGATGACGATCCTTTGACAGGATCACACACATCTTGAACGAGCTGCGAGCCGACCCGAGTCTCTGGGAAGCGTTCGCGGTATGGCGACACTACTCTTGAGCCTGTTTGGTGCGTGGCCTGATAGCTGACATCTCTCTCTTCGGCGTCACTTGGGCTTGGACCTGGCATGCGAGCGCGCAGCGCAACGTGAAGAAACATCAAGAAGAGCAGCGACAGGTTCGCGATCCATCCGCTGTCAATGCTGATGCTTGCGCGCTACTCACTCCCTCGCATCGCCTTCGTTCGCTCGCTTCTCCATCGCATGCGCTACGGAACAGAGAAACAAGGCGTCGAATGTACGTCGATGTCGCCCGCGCAGCGTCGAGTAGTCAGGATGTTGCGCTCACGTGTGTGCGCCTGCTGCTTGCTGCTACCTGGCGCACTCTAGAAAGTCCGCGAGAACATTGAGCGCGTTGGGAGCTCGCGTCTTGGAACGACAAGCGAGGAGAGGTAGCAAGAACTCAGCGCGTGCGCACTCCAGCTACTGGGCTTACGCTACGACTTGCTCAACTCTGTGACGCGCTCGCTCGTATCTTGGTGTGTGCTTGCACTAGAAAGAAGCAAGCCGATGAGCGAATGGAGCGTGCGCGACGGCAGCGCGAGCACCTCGTTCGGCAAGAGGAGCTCCGACTCGAGGCGCGACTGGAGAAGTACCAGCAGCGGTTCATCGTAAAGAAGCGTCCGTTGACAGATGACGAGCTCGCAAACACCGTCGGCTTCCGGCGGCGCAAGATGTGGCTCCTCACGATCTCGTTCATTCTCGTGACGACCAAGTGGCGCGTCAAGTTCCAGCACATGAAGCAAGTCGTGCTCCTCGCCAAGCAGCAGAGCCGCGCTGCGAGGACGATCCAGAAGCTCTGGCGCAAGTGAAAGTGGCACCACGCGTCCAAGCACACCATCATCATCTACACCTGGCTCCGCAAGTGCATGTGGAAGCTGCTCTTCAACGTTCGCTGTCGCCGCAAAGCGCGCCACGCCACGACGCTCCAGCGCTTCATGATCGACCACTTCAGCGGCAGTCGCGAGACGCGCAACTTCAATTGCATGATGGTCAAGTGGCGCAACAAAGTGATCCTCTCGCAGCGTCTCGGCATGTGCGTCATGGACTTGCTCGCTTGCGCTCGACTGTCTAGTCTACCGAACGTCACAGCGAACGAGTGCATGGCTGACCAATGCGCCTGTGTGTAGGGACTTTGTCGTGTGCACTCGCGCACGCATTCAAGCGCTGTCGCTCTGCTGGGACCGCATCGACCACGAGCGGCAGCGCAGTGAGCGACAGCAGCACGAGCGCTTCTTGCCGACTGAAGAGAAGGAAGCCGAGTGGACAGCGATGCTCCACAGCCGCAAGCTCCTCAGGCCACAGTCGTCGCAGCGGTTCTCGATCATCGGTAGTGCTGCAAGTCTCTCGATTGGCAACAACAACAGCAGCAATAGCGCGTTGAGTTCACGGCGGGGAGTGAGCACCGGCACCAGCAGCAACAACAGCAATGTCTCAAGTGCTGCAATGGCGCTCCTGCGGCTCGAGCACATGAACGAAAAGCTCACGAGCATGCAGCAAGTGCTCACGCCGATCGAGATCCAGCGACTGCAGCAGAACGCGTACCACGTCGTGCGCATCACAAAGAGGTGTGTCGCTGCGTCCTGACTGTTCTAGGCGCTGCATCTGATCAACACTGTTGATATAGCAAAGGCGAACAAGGAGACTGAGCGCTCTGTGCGTTGCTCACTAGCATCAAGATGCAGCTGCTGCACGAGTTCCTCATGACTGCGCGCAAAGACTACATCAAGCGCCTTACGCAGTACCACGAGCAGCGCCTGTGTGCGAGCTTCACACGGTGCGCACCTCGCTGTGCCTGTCCTACGAGCTGCTCTACCCGACAGAGTCTGCCTTCGTCGCACTCAGTCTTGCACGTGCTATCACTCACAGCGAAGTGCGACTCGACGATGCACGCGCGATTGTCCAGAACTCGCTTTCATGGGGCAGTCTCATCAGCGACCGGCAAGCTGGTGGGAGCACGAGCACAAGCGCTGGTGCGAGTGGGCACTTGCAGCCTCCGATCTTTGAGCTCTTTGAGACTGCGTCACGGAAAATGGAGGAGCTCGTGAAGCGCGGCGTGCAGCTCACGCTCGAGCGCGATCACGATCAGCGGTTCGTGGTCGAGCGGCAGCGGCAGCAGCGCCAATCCATCGACGCTGCGAACCCTCTTCACCCAGGACTGTCGTCAACCAAGAAGCGCGATGGGTCCGTGGCAGTAGCAGCCACACCATCCTCGGGTGCTGGAAGCAGCTCTTCAGCAACGGAACCACAAGGCCTCCGGAAGCGCCAGTCGTCGAGGCGACTCCTTTTCATGATGCAGTTCAAGGACACCCTGCCGCACTCGCAGCCGCTCACTGTCGTCGAAGACATTGCCGACGGCGAAGGAGGGAGATAGCTACCATCACTGGCGCAGCACCTACGACTCATGACAAAGTCCAGACTTCCACGTGGCACGTTGTACATACTACCCATGGCCGACAATGGCCCTCGACGCGTCCATCTTGTGTCGTTGCCTGTTCTCGTCGTCGTGCTGCTGGTCGTGGCAAACGAACGAGCGACCTGGTGCTGGTACATGCCGCGCACTGCATCCGCATCTCGCTCCCACGTCACTGCGCCGTGTCGGTCCACACCATCGCGGGCGTGCGCCTGTGCTTCAAGCCACTGCATCGCGCGCACGACTCAGCAGCTCTGTCCCTTGGGACGTGACGTGAGTGCGTTGACTGACTGTCTTATCGGTGGGTGCATCTACGACGATGGCTGCTACTGCTACTGCGACTGCGGCATTACTATACTCTATCCATGTGCTCTGTCTGCACGGCGCGCGGGGACGGGGCCGACGTGGACCCGAGAGACGCCGACGTGCGCAAGAGCTGCATGAAGCCCGAGTGGTTGAGGTTGTTGCTCAAGAGCAAGCTCCCGCTCACCATCGAGCTCGCTTCGCCTTCGTCGCCCGAGTCGACCTCTTCGACCATGACGATGCTATCGTCCCACGACAGACTGATGCCGAGCTCCGTCTCGCGAATCGAGTCGTGCGACTTCTCGCCCGAGTGGTTCAGCCGGAGCATCTCCGTTGGGACGTTCGCAATCACGGTCTTCTTCATCGTCTTGAGCTGCGCGTCGTCCAAGTGCTTGGCCTTTGGCTGGCGACTGATGAGACGCGCAGCAACGTCGCCGCTCGTGACGCCAATCTGCGACTCGATCGGAATCGCTTCAATGAGTCCGATCGGGAGCGAGATGCCCTTGAAGCTGTAGTAACCATGGAGCTTGAACTGGAAGATCGTCGTGCCTGCGACGTCGTCGAGCGTATCGGACTTGCCGATCGTCTTCGTACGATGGTGGAGCGCAGCAAACGTGTTCCACGCGTCGCCGCCAATCATGATCTGTCCGCCCGACGCCGACTTGGCTATTCTCGCAGTCTGGTTCACAATGTTGCCAAAGTAGTCGGCGCGGCCGCTTGTCTTGTGCGGACTCACGCTCGCAGGCACACCCGTCTCAATGCCCATCGACATTGAGAACATGAGCTCTTGGTTCTCGCTCTCGTGGTTCCACTCGCGGAACTTCTGGCGAATCCGGAGCTGGAACTCGCCGCACCAGAGGATCGCACTGCACGGGTTGAAGAACGCGAGCATGAAGTCGCCTTGGAGCTCCTGGCACTCGTACCCGTTGTGTTTCCGCAAGAGCTCGCGCGCGACCATACACAGCGTCTTGATCCGATCTGCGAGTTCTTCGGCGTGGCACCGCACGAGCGGTCGCGCGCCTTCGATGAATGTAAACACCATTGTCACGGGTCGGTGCGCTGACGGCGCGTCGCGCATGCCAAGCGAGAGCTGGTGCGGCGACTTGAGGTTCGGGAACCGCCGACACTCGAGGTCGCGCGGCAGCAGCAGCATGAGCGCGACTTCGTCACCGAGCACCGAGTGGCACCCGAGGTCTTCGACAACCGGGTTCCCGAGCTGCACGAGCTGCTCTTTCAGCCGGTCCCAGACACTGTCACTCAAGATGATCTGGCCGCCGTGCGCGTAGTCGCTCACGGTCTTCGTCCACTTGACCGCATCCGAGAGCGACTTCTCCGCCACGACGTCGGGGTCCGCCGTGTGAATGACCATGCGCACGCGGAAGCCGCGGTAGAGCAGCGTGTTCTTGCGCGACCGGCTGTTCGACGTCATGTACACCTCTTTCATGTCGTTGAACTGCTTCAGGAGCTTGTCGTTCCACGCCGCGTACACGAGGCTGAGCTGGAGCGAGAGGCACCACTTCGCGGCGTGGAACTCGGACGAGAACGCGATCACAAACAGCCCCGAGCGCGAGTGGCTCAGGATCTCTTGACCGCCGTACTCCGACGACAGGCGCGACAGCACCGTGTGTTCGTACAGCAGCTTTGCGTCCTCCATGAGGTCTTTTGCCTGGAGAGTCATCTCGCGAAAGCCTTGGACCGAGACCTGGACGATCACGACCTTCTCCCAGCGCACGGGGATGAGGTCGCCCAGGTCCGTCTTGATCTTCGCGACCGACACTTTCTTCTGCATGCCGCTGCTCGTGGACGACGCCGTGAGCGCGGATGACGCGCCAGAGCACGGCGCCACGCCCTCGGACGTTGAGTCGGTCGACGACGTCTTGCTCCCGACGCTGTCAATGTGCGGCAAGTGCGTGCGCGGGAGGTTGTGTCCGCTGCTGCTATGGCTGCTGCTCGCGCTGCTGCTCGTGTGTGGCGGTGGCAGCGTCGCTGTGCTGCTGCTGCTAAAGTGGTCGCACATGCGCTTGCGCACAGGCTGCGGTGGTGGCTGTTGCATCATCGGCGCGCTTGTTCCGCTGCAAGCACCAATGCCAACGACACCGCCGGACGCGGTACGGACTGGAAAGTCGATGTTCGGCGCGTCGCCGACGTTCACGCGCACTTCGCCGACTGCTTTGACTGCGAGCTGCTTCGCATCGGCGAGCGCGCGCTCGTCGTCGAGACTCGCGCGGTTGTGGATCGGGAGCAAGTTCGGGTTGTTCCGGAACGAGTCGCTCGACGTCGCGCCAGAGTGGTTCTTGTCGTCGTTGTACGACACGAACTCGCCGCCGCGCGGGGAGCTCGGTTGCGGTCGGCCCCACGTGTCGCCGCGGCGGCTCTCGTCTTCAAAGCCGTCGTCGCGGTGCACGTGTTGGAGGTACGGGGCAAGTTCGCGCACGATGTCGTTGCGCGGGAGGCACTTCTCGAGCATGCGCATGCAGCACCACCAGCACATGGCGGTCTCTGTGTGTGTGTGTCTGGAGTGCTGTGTGTGTGGCTTGGCTCGGTGAACGCGCTAGCGCTCGCGCAGTTCGCTTGACCTGTGTGTGCGCGAGTGCTGCGAAGAGTCAAGAGCCCCTCGCGGTGTCGTCACTGGCAGCGGACGCTTGGCCGTCTGTCTGGTTGGACGGCGGTCTGCAGCTACCACAGGCAACCCCACAGCAGCGACGCACAGACTCTCTCTCTCTCTCTCTCTCGCTTTTACGCTCACGAGCGTACGCGCCCGCGCTTCCTGCTGCTCTTGCTCTTCCGCCGGCGTCGTCTTGCGGGCGAACGAACGAGCGCTGGCTGCCGCGTGCTACGACGACTGCGCTTCTTCTCGTTTCTTTCTTTGTTTCCGCACACTCACTCACGCTCACAGCGCACACTGCCGATGTGGCGATAGGTGTCGCTCGATTCGCGCGTCGGCATACAAAGAGCAAGGTAACGGCGGTCGAGTGAATGGCAGGACGAAGTGTATGGATGTATATTTCATTTGTAGACCTGCGCAACGCAATGGCGCGATTTGCAATCGGACAAACGTTGTGGCTAATCAGCTGGTTTGTAAGGTGCCAGCGAGCGGGTGTATCAACTCACTGCAACAAACCGTTCGCCGAACTATTCACTTGAAAACTACCACGCGTAAACGCGATGGCGCTTTTATGCCAGATTGCCTCTAATCGCTGTTCTGACTCTCCAACAATGGCCAGCAGCACCAGCGAGCGGGTCATTGCTCGCTTGCTCGCTCGTGTGTCTGCTCTGGATATGTGCAGCGAACACACACACCCAGCGCTGCTGCCTCGACAGATGGAGATCGCCGCCTCCTTGTGTCTGTCTTGAGTCGTTTCGCCAGTGGATTTTTGGCACCACGACCCCAGCACCAACTCTCGACACTTGGGACTCTCGACTCTCGCCCTCTTCGTCCGACCGACTCTCGCCGCAAGACCTGCGCTGCTTTGGCTGGGGGGTAGCTGCTTTGGCTGACTGTCCTACTATCGCATCGGACAGCAGTGAACACGTCCACGACACCAGATTGGCATCCTCACCACGCTCGCACCAGAACAAAGTGGACAACTTCCGAGTCCTGTGCAACACGCTCTCTCGCTCCTTCCATTGGTCTCAACTGCACACGCTATCTCTCTCGACACACTCGCAGGACTAAAATGAATGAACGGACGCACTCACTCCCGACCGAACGAGCGCGCTGACAGCAACGCACTTGGCCTCACCTCAGCAGGAGCGGCAGCAGGAAGAAGCGCTCTGCAATCTCTTCCTCGCTCTCTACGCCTTGGAGCTCGCGACGATCATTGCAATCGTGATGTACATCTGGATCTTCTCCTTGATCATGAGCATGAACGCAGACGACAGCGCTCCCTGTGGTTGCCCAGACCCACGTAGCGATCACCAGTCACAGCACCACGATGTTAGACGTCCCTGTCACTCACTTGCCAGCCGTCTAGAGCAAGCAGACGCACCTTCGTGAGCTCTGGGCCGAGACCACGGTAGAGCGACAGCGCGCCTTCGTCCTTGTACACGCGCTGGAGCACACCCACAATGCCCTCCTCCGGTTCGTTCTTGTCGAGCGCTGCGCCGGCTTTGGCGGCCGCCTTCTTCTTCGACTGCACGATCACCTTCGCGCGGATGTACGGGAACAGCAGCAGCGTCGCGACTGAGCGCGCGAGTGCACCAAGCACAAACGCCTAGCGCGCGCACATCATCGGATCAGTGCCCCACACGCATCGACATCACTGCGAGTCGCAATGTACACAAGCCCACAAGTCTAGAGACAAGTACGCACCTCAAGCGCACCGAGCGACGTGGCTGCCTGCTTGAAGCGGCGCAAGTACAGCTCCTTCACGCGCTCAAAGACCGTATACTGGATCGCTGGCTGCAGACAGAGCACAAAGTACGCCTGGAAGCCCTTGTAGAAGCCGCGCACGCCGCTCTCCTCCAGCACACTCTTGACGATCTGCAGCACGCCGCCTGCGGTAGCGCCAGTCTGCAGGCGCGTCGCGATCACCTCCATCGGCAGCGTCACGGGCAAGTGCGTGAACTCGCTCAAGTACCCGATGAAGAGGTTCAGCGCTGTGCCAATGGGCTTGCCGTCCGCTGGCGCCACGGTCTGTGCGAGCATCGTGTACGCATAGAAGTAGAGGAACTTGGAGACCGACGACTCGGCAGTCTTGTACTGGATGCCCTTGTAGAGCGACGTCACGAGCGCGAGGTGGTCGCGCGCGCTCTTTGCTTTCTTGCTCTCGCTCGCATCGGCCGCCGGGAGCGCCTGGGAGCCCGACTGCATGCGCGTCTTGAGCGTGTCGAGCGGGTAGAGCACGCTCGTCGCAACGAAGCCGCCGACGCCTGCCGCGGTGGCGGCCGCCAGCATCTCCATGGGCTTGCTCAGCGCCATCGTGTCAAGCAACGCTGCTCGGAAATGAGTGAGTGATTCCGACGTGGAATGTTGCGCAGCTCATGCGCAAAACAATTGCCGCGTTACAGCTTCCAATCGCTAGTCATTTCCGTTTCCGAAATGTTAGGTTGATTTCTAAATGTGAGGTTTTGCTTCAATGTTGATGAATCCATTTCTCGCCGCAATGATTGTACACTAGCAGTCGAAATGCGCGCATTGTTGTAGAGCAATGCACTCGAGTTGTCGTCGCTATCGTCGCCGTCACGCTCGCAATGTGCGTTCATGTTGCGCTGCTTTGTGGGTGAGCATGGCGCTGACGCGCATGCTGCACAGAGCGTGCAGGCTGCACACGCTGCTGCTGCTGCTGTTCACAGTGAGTGGGCGAGCAAGTCGCAACGACCTCATTGCGATCGTATACAAGGACGAGAGCAAGAGCACACTGCCAAGCACACGAAGCGATAGAAATGAGCTTGCTGGGCATCCAGTCGCGATGCCAGGAGTCTCCGTGATCGTACGACAGGAGCGTCGCAGGTGGGATTCGTCAGTGCGTCAACGCTGGAAACTGGATGTTTGCTGCTGCCCAAGCTTGTGCTCGAAAGGACCTAGTGCTGCCTCGCGCAGGCGCTCATTGCGCGCACTTGGCGCGTGTGAGCAAAGTTGTTGCTCAAGAAACACGCACGAGTGCTCAAGTCGGGCGGTCGGGCGAAGCCCTCCTGCTCTTGTTGTTCTCTCGCGTTCATCAGCGACAAGCTGACCAGCGCAAGCAAGGCGAGGCTACAAGCCGACGAGGTCGGGCAAGTCGGGTCGGACTTGCACCGTCTCTCTCGCCGCCGCGACTCTGATCTGGTCTCGAAAGAGAGCGCGAGCAGTGGCAACCAGCAGCAGGCTGGCACCTAAGATCAATCGGATCACTGGCACGACCTCGTGCACCAGCGCCAGCAACTGCAACCGCACCTACAACCAGCCGGACCAATCGTCCTATAACGACAACCAGCCAGACCAATCCTCCTAGACGCGTTCCCTCTCCGAGTCATCATCAGTCGTTTACGTTGCGTATATGTTGCTATCGTTGCTCTAATCGATGCATCACCTGGTCGCGCGACCTATCTCAGAGTCTACCGTTTTGGACTCATTAATTGAAGCATAGTACCGTACAGCAAAATGCTGCTAAAAGACACTTTCGTCACTTTCGGATTCACCTCGAAGCGCACACTCGCTCACTCACTCGCTCACGAGCAGGACCAGGACCAGGACGACGACTCCTTGTCGCTGGCATAATCACATCCAGATCCACTGCGCCGCGCGTCCACGTGGCACGCTGCGAGCATGAGCACCGCTGCCGCCGCTGCTGCTGCGCCACAGTCGCCTCTCGGCTTCTGGGGCCCCACGACCGCGACGATCGACTGGTGCGAGCCCAACTACCAACACAGCTTCTACATCGCCGAGTTCTGGAACACCGTGAGCAACCTCCTCTTCGTGCTCCTCGGGCTCTATGGTCTGCGCAACTCGATGAAGCAGGGCTTCGAGCCGCGCTTCCACGCACAGTTCATCGCAGTCATCATCACAGGGCTCGGCTCCGCCATGTTCCACGGCACGCTCCAGTTCGTGTACGTACTCTCAGTCTCTTACGTGCGCGTGAAGATCTCGTGTAGCTGCAGAGTGTGAGAGCCCAAGTGCGACTGTGGCGCAGAGACTGACGCTATAGCATGCACCTGCTCGTGTCGATAGGCACCAGCAGTGTGACGAGACGCCAATGGTCTGGGCCATGCTCGTCTGGTACGTCGATCTGCACAGTGATCGATCGACTCGGTGCAAGTGAGTCTCTTTGTGCTGGCCGAGCAACTGCTGACATGGCTGTACGTGGTGTTTACAGGATCTACATCGTGTACAGCAATGAGATCAGCCAGCTGCAAGTGCCGAAAGCCGCAGTCGTCGGCGTGCTCGCGTTCCTCGGTGTTGCGTTCGCAGTCGTGCACGCGATCTACCGCTTCACGACGTTCTTCCAGCTCGCGTTCGGGACACTTGCGATCCTCTGCTGCGTGCGGCTGTGCATGTACTACGCGCGTGTGCAGGACCCACGCGCCAAGGCCGTGGCGATCTCATACGTGCGCAACAGTCTCATTGGCTTTGCGTTCTGGATGGTCGACTACCACTACTGCCACCACATGCGCGGGCTGCCAGTGAACCCGCAAGGCCACGCCTGGTACGTTCCTTGTGCCGGTGTTGTTGCCTGTATCCGCGTGATCGTAGCAACTGCTTGCGCTCGTGTGCTTACGCGTGCGCAACATAACGACAGGTGGCACATCTTCATGGGCATCTCGAGCTACCACGGCCCTGTGTTCATGCAGTACGTTCGCATGGAGCAGCTCAAGCAGAAGGGCGAAGTGCTCGACGCGTGCTTTGGCATCCAGACGATTGTCATCCACGACTTGAATGCTCGCGACAGCGCTGCGGAGCCACAGACGAAGCTCAAGTCGGTCTAGGTCGCGCGCATGTGTAAGCAGCGCAGTGGCGCTCGTCGCGCACTCTCTCTCTCTCGCTATCTCTCTCGTCCGCTTTCGATTCACCATAGTAATGCACAAGCGCCTTCGCTAGCGTCAGTGCGTCCTGCACTGCTCTGCGCCACGTCCGCGATGGTTGTGTCAGTAGCAGCAGCAGTGCGAGGATGCGTGCACACGTAGGACTGCAGGCACGACGTCCTCGTTGATCCATCCATGGCTACACCGTCGCTCACTCGCTCAAGTCCAGTCGACTACCCGGCTCGCAGTCCATCTTCGACGGTCGACGCGTGAAGTGCAGCGCCGACGGCGTGGACGAGTCAAGTAGCGGCGTGACGGATCGACTGCGATGTCCAGTCACTGGCGTGAACGACACGCTCGCCGCACCAGGTGGCGTGGAACTCGTGTGAGATGGTCGCACAGCGCTCAGCGCCTGGTGCAGTGGCAAGCGGCGGTCGTGCACTTTAGCGAGGTTTGCCTGCGCGCTCTTCATCGCGCTGAGCAAGCGCTCGATCTCTTCGAGCGCCAGGTTCATGCTGTCGAGCTCGGCGTTGATCACGCTCGAGTCTTCCGACTGGAAAGAGCTGCCGCGCACGAGCTTTGGTCGGCGAGAGGACGTGAGCGAACCCTCGGACTGGAACGAGTTGCCACGCACGAGCATACCGCGGCCACCTTGCTGCGACCCGTTCGACCCGTCGTTCTCAGCCGCGCCGTGGATGAACGGCTGACTGTGGTCGTTCTCGCCGTGGTCCTCGACGTTGCTCACATCGACTGCGTGTGCGTTGTCAAGCACTTTGACGTTGTAGAACGTGGCTTTGAGCCGCGTGTCACGCCGGCGCTTCTCCGACTCGGCAAAGAGCCGCTCGTAGATCTGCGGATAGAGCTCAAACACCTCTTCTGCGTCCTTACGCTGCAGGCTCTTGAGCTCGCAGAACGTCGCAGACACGACCGTGCAGCTCCGCGTCATGTCCCTCAGTAGCCCGATCTCGCCAAAGAAGCAGCCTTGTTTGAGCACTGCGAGGATCGCGTCACTGTCAGGTGACAGCACGCGCACTTTGCCGCGACTGATGATCACCATTGAGTTGGCAGGGTCGCCTTTGTGGAACACCACGTCGCCGCGCATGTACAGTTGAGTCTTGAGCTTCATCACGACGCATGCGAGGCACGAGTCAGAGCAGTCTTGAAAGAGCGGGACGGTCGCAATGAGCGCGCGGTGGATGTAGAGCGCGATCTCGGACCGGAGCGCGGGCGAGAGGTCTTCGTCGTCGTAGATCGCTTTTTCGTATCGGTCCGATGTGTTCTTCATGCGCCAGAGCGTCTCGTAGTACGCCTTCGTGGCTTTGCGCAACTCGACTGGGATATGGAGAGACTTGAGGTCATTCATGACCATGCGCACTTTGTCTTGGTACTGCACTGCGCGGCTCGTGGAGCCCATGACAACGGACGTGACGCTTGCGAGCGTGAGGCAGTTGAAGAGGAACCCGAGGATCGCGAGGACTGCGCAGAGGAACGCTGACTCGCGCTTCACAGGGATGCTCGAGATATTAAGCAGCAGCGTGACAGCTGCGTAGAGCGACTCGCCGTACGCTATCAGCTCGTCTTCAGACTCGATCTCGACGACGCGATCGACCCATAGGCACGCGACCCAGTGAATGACCGAGATGTAGCACGCGAGTGTCTGCAGTGCGTACGCGTAGCGCATGTACTTCCTGTCGCGAGCAAGCAGATGAAAGTGTCAAGCACTGGGGTCAAGCGCCAAGATAGGCAAAAGAGACTGGCACGTACTGGACAAACTTGATGATCCGAGCGATGCGGAAGAGTTTCTAGTGGCGACAGCCAGCCAAATGGATGATCAGACTCGAGTCAGTCAGTCGTGCAGTCATGCACGCGCTCGTAGCACACAACGAGAGGTGTTGAGACAGACGTACCGGGACTTTGAGGTACTTGACCGACGCTTTGATCGCTTTGCGCTCGATACCCGACGAGCTCGCGCCGACGAAGTACTCGATTGGGATCGATCCAACGAGGTCGATGATGAACCAACCCTGCTCAAGCGAGAGAGAGCAAGCGTAGTGGCGATGAGTGCTCGCTCTAGATCAGTTTCGCTGGTATCATGGATGGCGACGATGTCGATGGGCAACGCACCTTCAGGTAGCGCTTCGCGACCTTGCGGCTGTCGAGAATCACGTCTGTGTCGACGACGTACCCCGTGCTGCGACACGCGAGGACATGGCGTGCGCGTGTTAGTCAACCGTGTGCGTTGCAGTCATCAGAGTTGAGCATCAGTTGGCGCGCGCTCGATAGACATACCGAAAGTTCGCGAGGATGTCGAGGATGTAAATCACGTCCGTGACGCGGTAGAAGACCTTCCAGTAGTCCTTGCCGCCCTCCGGGAACGAGATCGAGTACGGTATCCGCCACATGAGCAAGATCGTGACGAGCGCCATGAGGAGGTCCCACCAGTACCGCGTCATCGAGTCGGGCAGCAGCATGTACTTGTACTTGACTTGGTTCGATATCGTGAGCCGTAGCTTCCGCTCATGCTCGACGACCTTGAGCGACACGCGGTTGGATGCCGGTACGACTTCAGCCTTGGAGCCACCAAAGCCGAACGACAGTCGTCCGCGGCTCTTGATCGGCTGGAGAGACGAGAACGAGTGCGCTGGTGTAGGCGTCTTCGGCGTGAGTTCATCACTGAGACTATCAAGCGCGGGCGAATGATAACTACTTGTAGCGATGGAGCCGGCGCGCGACGCCACGCGCGACGTGACTTGGGGCGCCAGGTGGTCGTGCGTATCGTCGTCCATGAGAGAGCTTCGGCGCGTGTAGCGGGGAGTGAGGTGATCGTGAGCGGTTGCGAGCAGTCTGGACGAAACAAAGGAGACGCGATCGTGTGTCCTACCAAATAGTACATTATATGTGAGCTATTTTTGTCCCATTTTTCAACATTTGCATGTTGTATTATATTCCGTATGTTGGACTCTCCAACATAGCAAGTCCGCTACATTTACAGTTTGTATGTGATATTTTATCTAGAGTGAACAGTATATGCGGGTTTCTCGGGCCCACATGATGGGACTTTGATGAACCCGTCCATGTATACAAATGCTGTAAGCACTATCCAGACGAGGAACGAGTCATGCATGTCACAGTGGCCTCTCCAACTGCGTCACTGGACAAGAGAACAAGCAAGCAGTGACGACATCATGAGCGGCAGCCAGTGCATCACGCACCCTGGGAAGGCGGAGCAACGTTGGGCATTCATATCTATTATTCCGTATCGTGACGAATAGAACCAGGTCGAGTCGTTTGGACTGTTCTGACCGCTGGGCACGATCCTGGACAAATATCTTGTTGCAGGCAAGTCAATTAGTTTGTGTAGGAACAACAACACGTGTCGCGTTTTGGGCGACTCGCCGCTGCCAAAAAGCCACACACTCGCTCGCTCCCTCTTGCCCGTACTGCTGTTGTTGCGTGCGCTGACACTGCTGTTACTCGCGCTCCGCAGCGCCACGAAGATTGCTGCTGCTCGTGCCTTGTACACCATGCACGTGTGCCTCTGTGCCTGAGTCGGAAGTGTATGGTGGAAATGTCGATCAGTGAGCCCAACGTGAAATCGACAATCGGCTGAATGTATGCATAACCACCCATCAAACCAGCAAACGAGCAAA
>JAASFT010000281.1:0-25291 GCA_023333885.1 Globisporangium parvum
CAACTACTCGATGATGCACAAGTACGACGCACCAGTCGCGCACAAGTTGTTCAGTGCGTACGTCGCGAGTCTCGAGCTCTTGGGCGAGATCACGAGCGATGAGAGCATGACGCACGTTGCTGCTCGCGTCGTCGAGATGATCAAAGACGGAGTAGACGGTTGGAGCGATTGCTAGCGAAGGCGCGCCTGTGGTTGCCTTTTGAAGTGTGGTGCATTGTGATCTCATTGGATGTACAAGCTCGCTAGTCCTTACGCTGTCACTGCGACAGACGCTGTAGCTGCGGCCGCAGCTGTCGCCGTCGCTTGATGGCGCTCTAGCATCTCAGCAATGGCACTGAGATCAAGTGTGTCCGCATAGTCAAGTGGCGATTGGTCGCAGTAGTCCAGCGCTGTCGTGTTTGCGCCAACTTCCAAGAGCTCGCGCACAACTCTTCGGTGGTCGCACTTGACAGCAACGTGCAGCGCTGTGCAGTGCTCACTGTCCACAGCTTCAACGTCGGCGCCAAACAACTGCAGAACGAGCACGGCGCCAGGGGTGTCGCACCCGGCCACAATGTGGAGCGGTGTATCTCGATACGCAGTCGTTGCGTCGATGTTTGCGCCGTTTGCGAGCAGGACGCGCACAACATCGAGGACGTTGCCTGACGCAGCGATGTGGAGCGGCGTATATCCCGTCCGCGTCGCAGCGTCGACACTCGCGCCATGCTCCAGTAGCTCCTCCACGGCGTACACCCAACCGAACTGGGAGGCAGCGAACAGTGGCGTCGCGCCGTTCTCGTCGCGCGCATCGATATCTGCACCGTGTGCGAGTAGTAGACTCACAATGGTTTCGAACCCAGCCGTTGCTGCGACGTGAAGTGGAGTACACCCGTCGCTCTGCCGCGCAGCGTTGACGTCTGCACCGTGCGCCAGCAGCTGCATCACCATCGCCACCGAGCTCCGGAACACTGCGGGAAAGAGTGGCGTCTCGCGCCTCACTGGTGCCACTGCATTGGCGTTCGCACTACGCTCCAGCAGCGCTGTAACAGTGGCGTCGTGTCCTTGCCTCGCTGCTAAGTATAGCGGCGACATTCCGTCGGCATTGACAGCGTTCACGTCAGCGCCATGCTCCAGCAACTTCAGTACGCGGCTCGTGAGACCCTCTTCGGCAGCAACACACAGTACAGCTGGGTGGGTCGATGCGCCTTGATCTCGAACAGTGTGGTCGAGCATCAACTTGACGATGTTCGTGCATCTGCCCTGATGCGCATTCGAGAGCGGTGTGCGGCCGAGCAGGCAGTCCGCAGTCGGGTCGGCGCCGTGTGCGAGCAGTGTGCGCACAACGTCCTCATAGTCGCGTTCTGCAGCGACGAGCAGTGCTGTGACGCCAAGTGTGCCTCGAGCATCGACTTGTGCGCCAGCTTCGAGCAGCGCTGCAACAATGTCTCGTCGATTGCTCTCTGCAGCGAGCTCGAGCGGCGTCGTCCCGCTCGCAGTGTGCGCGTTGACGTCTGCGCCACGTGCGATCAGCTCGCGCACAGCCTCGCAGCTGCTGCGCATCGCAGCAAAGTGGAGCGGTGTCGAGCCATTATCGTCTAGTGCATTGATGCGTGCACCACGCTGCAAGAGCTTGCGTGCGACGTCGTCGTGGCCGTAGCGCGCAGCGATGTGCAGCGGCGTGCGATGCTGCTCATCTAGCGCGTCGACGTCGTCACTGTGTGCGAGGATTGCACCGGCGATCTCGCAGTGGCCATACTGCGCTGCAATGTGCAGTGGCGTCGAGCCGCTTGCGACTGTCGCCTCCGTGGCGGAAGCGAGTGTCGTCAGCTCGGGCAGAATGTCGCGATGGTGCACGACAGCAGCAGTGCCCGACTCCTGTCCTGCTTGTCGAACGAACCCTGGGATCAACTCCGATGTGCTTTGCGCATTCGCGATGGCGCCTGCTGCAAACAGCACCGCGACGACGTCGCCGTAGCCGATTTGTACTGCAGTGTGCAGTGGCGTCCACCCGGCACTGTCGACTGCGTAGACGTTTGCGCCGCGCGCGAGCAGCTCGATCACGATCTCCGTGTACCCGAACAAGGACGCGACGAACAAAGGCGCCTCTTCGTTTGCGTCGTCAGCATCCACATCCGCTCCGAGGTCGAGCAGCGCCGAGACGATGTGGCGGCGGCGATACCGACATGCTGCAGTGAGCGGCGAGCGGCTGTCAAACGGTTCATCATCGTCGTTGACGGCGTTCAGCAGCTCAGGCCGGCGCGCAAGCAGCGAGCGCACAGTCGGCTCGTCGCCACTGCAGCACGCAGCAAGAAGCTGTGCGATCGGAGACGAGAGCTGCGTCGTCTCGGCAGTAGCCTCTGTCGTTCGCGCCGCTTCGTCTTCTCGCTCTCGCTTCGCCATCACGTCCACTGCGATCGCGCGTCGTCACACAGTCGGTGCGAGTTGTCGTTGTCAATGCCTTTGCGGTCAAGGATACTCAACCTCGGTTTTGTCACTATAGGGCGTCGCAAGGATCTGCACCGGAGCATACAGAGCGCAGCAGCCCACGCCACGCGGTTCCTCCCTCGTGCAGCTTCACTATCACTTCACGACACGATGACGCACTGCGCGATGCACACAGCGTCCCACAACGTCGCTTCCATTCGTCCATACTCGCTAACTCGCTCTGGCCGCCTCCTCCTGCTCCTGCTGCTGCTGCTAGTAGTCGAGTCCACTGCACTCAGTTCGAGATCGACGCCGACCGCGCAACGCGCAGGCGCGACCCCACTTCTGCGTCCATGGCCAAGTACGCGGCAGTTGTGTCAGCGCGCTCGCAGTACGCGTTCGGCGGCAGCGTAAAGCCAAAGCAGCGCACGAGGTCGTCTGCGTCGTACGCTTGCGTGGCGAGCGAGAGCGACGCTGCGAGGCGCTGGTCGCTCACCGCTTTCGCGCGCACGGCGTCGGGCAAGACGCTCGGGCCGCGGAACTGCCGGCGCACCAAGTGCGGGATGAGATCCGCTTTGATGCTCGCGATGTACTTCTTCTCGAGCAAGAGGTCGACGACCCAGTGCGAGAAGACGTACAAGTGCGCGTCGTACAGGTCCGAGTGCAGGACAAAGTTCGTCCGGCGCTTGAGCAAGCTCTTGGACACGTACATGTCTTCGTTCATGTGCACGGCCTGCGCCAAGAGCACGACGCGGTGCTCTTTCTCGACGAGCCCAATGCAGTCGACCATGTCTTTCTCGCGCCGCGGCTTCTCGCCTTTCGGGACGCGCGCAGTCTGCTTGAGCACCATCGTGACGCTCGCGTCGTGGATCCGATGGAAGTCGGCGACGTTGTGGAGCACGGCGTCGGTCACGAGGTCGCCGGCGAGCACGACAAAGTCGCGCTTGATCTTGTCCGCGACTTCCCGCAGCGCGTCCGCGGTCTCGATGTTGTCTTCGACTTCGCACAGCTCGACGTGGAGCTTCCCGTCAAACTCGCGCGCGACGTAGTCCTGGATCTGCGGGAGCATGCTCGTCGCCGTGACCACGAGCGCTTCCGTGAAGCCCGAGTTCTCGAGCAAGCTCAGCTGGTACCACAGCAATGGCTTGTCGTTCACGGGCAAGAGCGCCTTGGGCGTGTCCTCTGTGAGCGGATACAGCCGCACGCCGCTGCCACCGGCGAGGATCACTGCTTGGAACTCGGCCATCGCGCGCGCACTCGCAGTCGTTCGTGCTTGTCGTTGTCGTTGAGCTCGATTATTGGCGAGAGTTGTTGGGCAGCTGGAGTTCAGGTGTCCCACACTAGATAATGCGTGTCAAAAGGGGTTGAAGTATAGAGGTTGTGAATGTAGACAGGTACGCTGCATGACCTTGGATAATCACTTGCGCGTCGCTTGGACACTTGCTCGAAGCGCCAGCATCAGCACCACCGCTCGTCTGGTGCTGCTCCACGCGTGTGCGTCTCTGTGTGCGCCAGAGCGCAGCGAGTGCAGAGAGCGAAGGGGTCTAGTGACGTGCGCTCGCTGCATCGCATGCGCTGACGCTGAGATCGGACGCAACAACAACAACAACAACGACGACAACAACAACTACGGCAAAGCACCTGCGCACGAACGAAGTGAGGACACGAGCTGAATGAGCGACTCCGATGAGGTGCGTGTGCACGTAGATCAGTAGGTGCGACGCGGTCGCTGATGGCGTGGCTACTCACTTGTCTTGCATGGCTGCTGGCGCTGCTAGGATCGGCTCCTGTTGGAGGACGAGGTGCGATTCACTTGTCCATGCGACTGCAAGCAGCTCACTTCTGCACCCGCAGATGCGCGCAGCTAACAATGCGAATGCGCGTGGCTTGCAGAGCATGGACGAGATGTACGAGCTCGGCGACGCACTGCAAGTGAGGTGCGCTCTGCTCCAAGTCGTCAGGCATATCTATCCAAGAGCCTGATCAGTCCTGAGCTCACACTGCGCTTTGCTGCTGCAGCGTGGACACAAACGCGTCGCTGTCGCCAGTCAAACGCACACGTGCGCTCTGCCAGGCTCTCTCTCGCTCTCTCGTGCTGCCGTACGATGCAACAGCGCGCTCATACACAGTCGCTTGCTTGTGCGTTGCCATGACAGGACCTGGGACGCACACAAGACGCGAACGCAACGACAGCGACGACAGCCACGGTAGTGACGACAGCATCGATCGTGACAGTGACGACAGTGACAACAGTGACGACAGCGCTGCAAGCGGCAGCGTCGAGATGCCAGTGAAGATGGCAGCAGTCGCATTCCACGATCTCGACGTCGACCATGACGCCGACTCAGTGGACTCGGACGAGCCGCCAGAGATCCCAGGGAGTCCGCTCGCAAGTGCCCATCAGGTGACGAGTGCGCTAGGTTGCTTGGTTAGCACCCGGTTGTGGATTGCACCGCAGCACTCAATCACACGCGGGACATGCGCCGTATGCGTTGTAGGCAGGAGGACCAAGCGCGAGTGGCCGAGTGAACAGTCTGAGTGGCATGAGCCAGCAGGCAGCGAGCCGATCGAGTAGACCGGACGTTCTGCGCATTCGCCATCGCCGCCAAGGCGGCAGCAACAGCAGCAGTGACGACGAGGACGAGTACGTTGTTCAGGAGACCGAAGCACCGCGCAGTACGGAGTTCCACGTCTCGAGCTCTTCGGATTCGGACGACCACGACGACGGATCGAGTGACGACGAAGCAAACAACCGCGACGGCCACCGACGACGCTCTCGACAGCAGCAGATCAGGAGTGCGCGCACGAGCAGTCGCCCCAAGACAGCTGCAAAAGACCTCGCGCTCTACCGCGACGCGATCCCTGACGCGTTCTTCCAGCAGCTCAATGGAGCTGACATGGTTGACGACGACCGCCAGCAGCAGCAGCACACGACGACCGAGACGTCATGCTCAAGTACCAGCGCACTCGCAGACGCACCACGAGCGCAACAGTTTGTCATGCCAGTGCCTCAGGAAGTCGCAGATCTCTTCCATGTACGCTACGAGTGTGTTCGTGTGTGGCTGGCGAGAGAGTTTGCTACAGTCGCACGACTAACGCACGCGCTGGACGGCGTGCGCTCTCCAGCTCGTCGATGCGTACTCTCCCGAGCGAATAGACATTCGCGCGCGTCTCGAGCCATTCGTATCCGAGTACGTCCCGACGATCGGACTGCCGTTCGACGGCATCCAGGTACGGACGCCTCAGGCTCTTGGACTGCTGCACTCACTGGCTGGCGAGACGTACTGACTGACCGCCGTATGCCTTGAACGGTGGTTCGGTGTGGTAGATCGCTCGTCCGGATGGCAAAACAGACACAGCGATCGGACTCCAGACTCTGCGCGAGCCAGCGAGTAGCACGTCGCACGTCGCGGAGCTCGAGTTGCTCCTGCATGCGCACCAGAGCCAACAGCACGCAGCTGTGCGAGCGCGCCAGACGCCATTTGTCCATAGCATCGAAGACGCAGAGCACCGGCCGAGAGAGATCGATCAGTGGATCGAGAGCGTCGCGAGCGTCCAGCGGACCAAGCCACTCGCGAGTGTACGTGCACTAGTCTGTCGGCTTTGATGTGAACCACCAGCAGCGGCTCTTTCGACTGACTGAGCACACTTGCTCTCTCTCTCTCTCTCTGATGCAGGTCGTGTACAAGAAGCCAATGCCGACGCTCGAGACGCTCATGGAGCTTTGGCCAGAAGAGCTCGAGACGCTCGTCACACAAGAGGCTTCGGTCGCAACTGCGACTGCGACGGTCGCATCGCTTGACGTGAGTCTAGACGAACTCGTTCAGCTCGTGTGCGTGCTGCTCGACATCCCAGTGTACGCAGGCAGCCACATCGAGTCGCTGCACGTGCTCTTTCGTCTGTACCACGAGATCGAGAGCTACGAGCGCGACCTCGTACAGCAGCAGCAGCAGCACGAGTCCATACGATAGCCTCGAACGTGACCACGCACGCTAGCAAGAGCGAGCTTCTCCTATTTATTCAGTCAAGTCACGAGTCTGCGAACGAGCCAGGCCACGGCAGCTCCGGGCGGTCGGGGTTCTTCGTCCGGTCCATCTTGTTGCACGTTGCGATGTCGCTAGAGAAGAACACGGTGTCGGTCTGGCCATGAGTGGCATGCAACACTGTCAGTCGCGACACGAGCAGACACAGACACTGTGACAGCGACTACTGTGCGTCGTACCGTCGGACACTGGAAGTTGAGCACGTACGGGCACTTGCGCACGACGTCTTCGCACAGACAGACACGTGCGATGGCGTCCAGTTGCGCCGCTGACGCACGCAGCATCGCTGCTCGTGCACATTCCTGACGCGTACGCGGGACTGTCATCGTCGCTGGTGCTGCTGCGAGCGTGCGTGCCGCACTTTTGAAACTTGATGCTGCAGACCCAGTACTTGTACGCGTCGCGGCAGTCGTCGCACTTGTACAGACTGTAGCGCGCGTGGCACCCAAAGCGCTGGAGCACGACGTCCGCGTTTTCGTAGTAGAGCTTGGCTTTTGCGTCAAACGCCGTGCCGTCGAGGTCGTTGGCGTCGACGACTGCGACGTAGTCGACCATGGAGCAGAACGCGAGCGAGTTCTTGGGGATGTAGCGGCATACTGGCGTAGTTGGCTCATCGCCCGAGTTGCTGCTGCTACTTGTGTCATCTGCAGCAGCAACAGCAGCACACAGCAGCCATTGCATGCACGACACGAGCAGCAGCGTCGCGAAGACAGAGACGAGCTGAGTGTGCATGTGCATGCTGGCGACTGCGTGAATGGCCACCCAAGTGCCGCTTTGGCTAGTGAAACGGATCAGGCTCGAGACGATCCGACTGAAGCAAATAAGACCCGGCGAGCTCTCGAGACATGCGTGCGTCCCGAGCAACGCAAGACAGGAGCACGTGCTCCAAGGCGTCGATGATGATGATGCAGAAAGCAGCGACGCTCCCGAGCACGTCGCGTGAGTGGCGCATCTCGGCGTCGTCGTCACCAGCCGTGTGTGCAGTCGTCGCAACGCACGAGCGTGCGCGAGCAATGACGCCAGCTACTGCAGTCGCTCGCACAATCGACCCGAGTCCTGTGGCGCTGTGTGGCAACCACTCGGTGCGGCGATCGTGCTCGACTGCGTGCGTGACGAGCTGCCACTTTGCTCTCGAGCGCTCCAGCACAACCCGTGGTGAGCAGCATCAAAGCAACAGCAAGCTCACGCAGAGCCACTACCCTGTGCTCGAGGACGACCGCGTGTGCTTCGGCTGGCTCTCCATCGAGTCGAGCGCAAGCAAGCGCGGCTTCACGTGGCGCTTTTGCATCCTCGACGGCGCGCGCTTGTCGATCTTCCGCGACGACCGCTGCGACGCAGTGTGCCTCAGACACCACGTGCTCGTCGCAGTCGAGCGCCTGTACTGCATCAATCGCGGACTCGTGCTCACAGACGATGCAGAGCGTCGGATCTGGGTGCATGCGGACCACGAGACTGCGAGCTTCGAGGCTTGGATCCATGTGCTCCGCGCTGGGATCCACCTCGACCAGTGTCGTCACGACGGATCGATCTTTGAGCGACCGAATCTACGCCAGCCACTGAGCAGAGGCAGTGATGCAAGCACGAGCTGCTTAGAGCATCATCGCGGCCGCGTCGCCAGCGACTTGAACATGAGCTTCACAGGCTGGCTGCGCATGCGCCGACGAGTGCTGCGTTTGAATTGGCTCTTCGCGGCGGCATCGCGCATGTACTGCGTGCTCTCGGATCGCCACTTTGCTGCGTTCTCAGTCAACCTCGAGGGCAAGTGGGCGACTGTGTACGGCCAAGTTGCTGCGGTGCGGCAGCACAAGACCGGCTACTGGCTCGAACTCGAGTTTGATCGCGGCGATCGCGTCCGCATCGCTGGCAAGACGCCAGAGATCACTGCGAAATGGCTCGAGCGCCTACGTTCTGTGCTCAAGCGAGCAGCTATGCTCGATCGCTGCGCGTGACGCTAGACGCATCAGCCCGAGCGCGCAGCCGCTCTACAGTTGTCGGTGGCCGCTGTGCGTGCCAAGAGAGAGATAGAGCGAGATAGAATGCCATAGCGCCGAGACTGGAGCTATGAGATGTTCGTTGTTCGCGTAAGGTCAATGCTATCGTTGTGTGCTTGTGTATCTGTTGCGCTCGAATCGTCGTGACACTCGAGCCAGTCGCAACCAGCAACGACCTCTCAAGATCTGAGATGAGAGCGAGTGGTGATGGCTCCCTGATACTGCGTGAACGTGAACGCTGACTTGATCTGCTCGACGCTCGACACTCGCTAGTTTGCGCTCTGTCCTTCACTCGGGCTAGAGCTGGTGCTGGTGCTTGATGGAGCTCTCGACGTTGCGTGTTGCGTCGCTCGTGCTGCTGTTGTCGATGCAGAGGTTTAGGCATTTGAACTTGCGCGTTGACTCTCTTGCCATGTGGATCGGCAGTGCTTTCGGCTTTCGGCTTTCGGCTCTGGAACTCGCTCAGGGGCTCAGAGGAGTGAACCCTGCCGCCTGGACGACAGCGAGCATGAGCACAGACAGGAGTTCGCAATGCGCGCTGCGCTTCAAGACGCTCAAGTCTCGAGGTCGCAGCGATGGCCCGAACAAGGACTCACACAAGGGTTGAAGACCTCTTGAGCTGCATGTTCTCGCGTCTCTCAAAGTGCATGGATCGCTTCATTTCTGCAAGGAATCCGAACTTTACATTTTTGCGCACGCTCATTCGCTGAAATGCTGTCGCTTCGCGGCCCGCATTGGTGCATAATCGCACACACAGGAAAGCTATTTTCTTCTCCTTTCGGCACAAAAGAGCACATTCAGGTTGGAAACAACCAGCGAAGAAGCGAAGAAGCGCCACTTTGCCCGCGCGCTCGAGCTCGTGCTCGTACTCGTGCAGGAGGAGGCGCTGGGAGACGCCGCTGCGACGAGCTTCGGCAGCAGCAAGGCGCTCGTGCGGTCTACTTGCGCGCAAGCAGGCGACTGCGCTCGCGCTGTCCGTGCAGCGCTTGGGTCCGGTGCCAAGGCGCGATCGCTCGACCAGACGTCGGTTGAAGCAGCAGTGTGTGTGAGAGTGTGCGAGCGCAAGAGAGAGCGACAGAGAGCGAGAGCGACAGAGAACGCGCGCTCGTGAGAAAGACGCTGCGTGCACTACGCGCATTGACGCCTCTCGCGATAGACCCGAGTGGCTGCAGCAGCCGTTGTCAAGCACGCGCAAGGACACACAAGCGACAGCTACACGCGTGCACATTCATTCACTTCGCGAGCTACTGCTGCGAGCGCGACGGCGATGCAGTTCTTCAAGCACTTGACCGACCCCGCGCTCAAGCGGCTGTACAAGTTCGTGCTCAAGCGCATGATCGGCCGGTTCCTCGCGGACGACAACTTGGATCTCGACCAGTTGGACGTGCACTTGCGGTCTGGGAAGATCGAGCTGTGCGACCTGCTCTTGAACGCCGATGTGCTCAACGCCGAGCTCTGCGAAGCCCACGGCCTGCCGTTCCGCGTGAAGAAAGGCTACGTCGGGTCCGTGCGCGTGTCAATCTCGTACGCGAACATCATGAGCGAGAGCTGCCTCGTCGAAGTCGACGACATTGAGATCGTGCTCGTGCCGCTGACTGCCAATGATGGCGCTGATGCGAGCGAGCGTCTCCAGTCGGTCCGTCCCGGCTCAGCTTCGAAGACTAGCAACAGCGCAGCGACCTCAACCACGTCGTCGACACCAGCGCCAGCGACGCCAGCGCGAGCAGCGGAGCCTGTCGACGAAGTCTCGCAAGAAGGACTCGACTTTGTCGCGAGCTGGATCGAGCAAGTGACGTCGAAGATCAAAGTCACGCTCTCGAACGTCTGTCTGCGTCTCGAGACGGGCGAGCAGCACAATGGCCGCGACGTCGCTCTGCTCTGTCGTCTTGCGTGGGCACAGTTCACAGACGAGTCGGCAAGCGAAGTCGAGAGCGTATACGGCCGCAGCAGCGGCGCAGATCCAACAGCGCAGAGCTTCAGTGCGACTGGGATGCAGTCGATGGCAGCGAGCGCCGTGTTTGGGATCTCGCAGAAAGGCATCAAGTTCCGCGGCGTGAGCATAGAGCTGCTCTTGAGTCCAGACGACGACAGTGTCCGCGCTGGCATCGCCGACAAGTCGGACTTGATCCTCCACCCGTTCTTAGCGAGCGATCCGTCGCGCCAGTGCTACATCCAAGTGAAGCTGTCGCACTACGAAGCGCTCGAAGCGCCAGCGATTGACGCCGACATCTTTATCCACGCAGTGCGCATTGTGCTCCAGCCGCAGCACTTTCCAGAGCTCAGTACACTCCTCGATGCGTTTGCAGTTGATGCAAGCTCCGGACGCAGCCAGGACGATGCCGATCGGTACAAGACTGCAGCGTCAATGTACAAGTCAATCTGCGAGCAGCAGCCAGCGTGGCTCGCTGGTGATGGCGACGACGACAGCGGCGCCGCTCAGAGCGATCGCGACGCCGTGACACTGTCGTTCCGGGAGTTTGAGCGCATTGAGCAGCTCTTGGTGCAGTACCGACAGACGCACGACGAGCTGCGCATGGTGCAGCGCCGCGCTGGCTCAGCGAAAGCTGTGATGTCACCGCGCAACGGTGCGTTTGGGACGCTGTCGCGCAAGATGTCGGCTGCAGAGAGCGTCGAGAGCGTCGGACTCTCAGACTTGGACGACGACGACGAGAGCTTCTACGAGTGCGACCCAGGCGCGAGCTCGTTCGCAGGCGGGAATGTCCACTTTGGCAGCACGAGCATCATGGCGCAGTCGATGTACGCGTCTGCGATGTACGACCACGACGCAAGCGACGACGATGGGGGCCAGGTGAGTAGCGCGTTACTATCGCGCTCGGCGTCGCTGCCATCGCAAGCCCGGAGCTCGCGCCAAGTGCTCAATCGCGTGAAGCTCCACTTGCTCGAGTGTGCGATCGTGCTGCTCTACGACGATCTCCCTGACGATGACGACGATGCTAACAGTGTCGACGACGAAACAGAAGACAAAGCGAGCGATGCTACTACTGGCGACCGAGGCAGTAGCACGCATGGCACACCAAAAGCGTCTGCGCTGCCGTCAGTCGATGGTATGGAACGACTCGAGTTCACGTTCAAAGACACGCTCTGTAGCGTCCTCGTGTACCCACAGCACATGACAATCGCTTTGACGTTTGGCAGCGTCGACGCGAGCGAGAAGATTCACCCGCGCATGTCGATGGACGTGGACGACCACGAGCGCGCGATGCTCTCGACGCGCGTGCTCCAGTTCACAGACGTGTCGCCTGCAACAGGGCGACCAGTGCATCATCTCGCAGCAAACGTCTCGGTCCAGCTCCGTCTCGACTTCAAAGCCCAGGGCGATGATAATGGTGTCCAAGTCGTCGATGCGCTGTCGCTCCAGGTCCAAGCGCAGCCGATTCGCTTTGAGTGGGACATGCACGTCCTTGACCGTGCGCATCGGTACATGAAGCTCTTGGAGGAGTCGAGCAAAGCGCAAGCAGCAGCACGTCAGTACGACACTACACCGCAGCTGCCGTCGTACACAAAGAAGCTCGAGCTGTCGACCGAGTGCGTCGAAGTGTCGCTGCGGTTCCCAATGGTGAACAGCGACGTGATCCGGTTCGGTCCGTCGTCGAAGCGCGGCTTGTGCGAAGACAAGCTCGTGCTGACGCTCGAGTCCGTGAAAGTCGTGAGCGCTGTGGCGAGCGACGCTGCTGCTCCGCCCAAGCCAGAGAGCCCACGTCAACGGACAGAGCTGCCGTGGCTGAGTGAGTTTGACGTGACGTTTGATCGCATGCGCGCTGTGCTCGCGACGCCTGAAGGCAGGAACCAGCGCGCAAGTCGCTTGAGCGAAGCTGTGATGCTCACTGGCAGTGGCGACACAACGGCGTTGACGCAGTGCAAACTGACACTGCGGCTCCAGACGCCGTCACCAGACGACATTCGCGCTGCAGTCGCGAGCAAGAAGAACCTGTCGCAAGACACAGACGAGCACCCAGACGCCGCAACGCTCGGACAGTCGGACGAAGCTGTGAGTGGCGACGACAATGACGGCGGCCGCGTCGGTCTGAACGGCTGGAGCATGGACGCAGTCGCACGGACCGAGCAGTTTGAAGCCGCAGCAGCTGACGCATCGCTCTTTAGCGTC
Source organism: Globisporangium parvum (assembly GCA_023333885.1). Taxonomy (NCBI): domain Eukaryota; phylum Oomycota; class Peronosporomycetes; order Pythiales; family Pythiaceae; genus Globisporangium; species Globisporangium parvum. The sequence continues at coordinate 12,564 of JAASFT010000281.1, forward strand.
GTGATCGCGCTCCCGCACGCAAGCATCGACATGGCGAAAGCGACGCTCGACCGCGTGATGGTGCTCTTTGACGCGCTCTTGATGATCAATCCGATCGACATCAACAGCTACAACGAGATGCTCGCGACTGCGACGGCGCGCCAGCGCACACAGCCGAGCTACATGAGCCTGAGCGTCGTCGTGAGTGAAGGTGCGCTCACGATCTCGGACCGCGTGCAGCCGACGACCAAGTCCACTGGCGCGCGTCCGCAGACATCGAGTGACAGCGAGGGGGTTGTGTTTGCGTACCACTTTGCGTTTGAGCAGCTCAAGATCTTCCAGGTCTCGCAGTGGCTCGGGCAGCTCGTGTCGCGCGCGCACGTGTCAGTACGAGACGTGACGCTCTTGGAAGAGAACTGTGGTGCAAAGACAACTGCGCCGATCATCTACAAGACGCCGTACGGTGTCTCGGACGCGCCGATGCTGTTTGTCGGTGTCGACATTGTCGACCAGACGCAGGAGATGCGCGAGATGAAGGTCGCACTGCACTTCTCGCACGTGAGTCTCCGGTACGACGTGGCGTCCAAGTGGCTCTTCCAGCTCCTCGACATGGTCCTGCTCGAGTACCCAGCGCCGATCATTCCGCTCGACTCGGCGAGCATGTCGACCGACGACGCTGCTGCGCTCGCACAGACGCTCCAGGATGGCACGTACGACGCCGTGAAGCTCGCAGTGCCGCCGAAGACAGTCTTCACGAAGCTCTTTGTGCACTTTTACGACGTCCTCGTGGACTACGCGCCGCCAGTCTTGAGCTCGCGGATCATCCTCTTGCTCGGGAACGTGCGCGTGTCGTCAAACGTCGTGACTGGCGCAGTGCTCCAGGGCTATAAGATCGTCGCAACCGACTTGCAGCTCTTCCTGACGCACGCGCGCTCGAGCTACGACGACATTGACAGCTGCGTCCTCGGCCGCGAGCGCTTTGTGAAGGCAAAAGGCAGCGGCACTGACGCCAAGACGCGCGTGAGTTTTGCCGACACGGTGACAGGTCCGCTCGCAACGTCGTACCCGTCGCTGCTCATGTTCTTGGAGCAGAACGGGTTCCTCAAGATGGTCACAATGGACGTCATTGACGTCTTTCTCCGCGCAGTCGTGCCTGTGAGTCCGACCGCTGCTGCAGCTGCGGCTGGCACCGACCTGGAAGAGAAGCCGCGCGCACCATCGACGGCATTCCCCGAGCTCTCTGTCGAGCTGAACCTCGGCACTGCGCACATCTACGCGTGCTTTGACTCGTTCAACACGCTGCTCGAAGTCATTGCAAACTGGTCCGACGAGCTCGCGATCGAAGAAGCGCCGAAAGACACGACTGCGTACGTTGGCTTGGACCGCGCGAACGACGTCGGCGGTGCGTCTGTCGTGACGAATCTCCACTCGACGAGCACGAGCAGTCGAGCACTCGGAGCTTCGAAAGCGCAGCTTGCAGCGTCACCAGCGCTTAGTGCGAGTGTCCTCGACACCTACAGCACGACGACTACGACGATGGACCGCAGTGCTCTCCCGCTCGACCGACGGTCAGTGAGCGACGACGCGTACTCGGACCGGCGCAGCAGCGCGGACGACGCGAGCGCGATCAATGTGCTTGCGCAGATTGACGAGCACGCGTTCAGCGGCGGCAAGCACATCTTCCCCGGCACGCACGTCTCGACCGACACGGAAGCGCGACTGCTGCGCACGCGGCTCGATGCGATCCAGAGGCAGAAAGAGCGCATGGTGCACGTGAACTCTGTCACTCGCGACGACGAGCTGTCCGCGACGCAGCTCCGGATGAAGTACCGATCCGACGAGACGAAGCCGCGCATTCGCATCAATGAGCTCGTGATTGAGGACTACTACGCGAACAGCAGCAACAACAGGAGCGACTCTCAGACAGCAGACGCTGGTGCGTTCTTGATGGAGCCCGAGCCAGCCCGAGCTGCTGCTGCCTCTGCTGCAGATCCGTGGTTCTTTGACCACGTGAGCTCGGACGCAGCCGCAGCGCTGGCGCAGCAGCGAGCTGTCGCAACTGCGTCACCAGAGCTCCACCCCGTCGGATCGCTGCCAGACAAGAGCGCTGTGCTGCACTCGGAGCAAGCAGCACGGTGGCTCACGGCGCAGCAGAGCACGCCGCCGAGCTCGACGTTCTTGGGCACAGCGTCGCCACCACTGTCACCAGGCTTTGAAGCGCTCGACGACGAGCGAGACGATCACTCGGACGATGGCGACGACATCTTTGCGATGCAGGACCTCGGTGCTGCAACGTCTCGCGCGCCGCGCGACCAACGCCGACGAGTCGACGACAACGACAACGATGATGATGATGCGTTTGACGACAAGTTCCCGAGTGCGTCGAAGCACTGGTGGGGCCACCAGCGGCTGCAGGACGACGTCGAGTTGAGCGAGATGCAGACGGACGATGGGACGGACTCGATGTTCTCGCGGCGCATGGACTACTTTGACGACGACGGCTATGCGCTCGACAGCATTGCCGAAGCGGATGGTGCGACGCACGAGCAGCAGCCGCAACATGCGATGTCGATGTCGTTCATTGGCGCCGGCGACGACGCCAACACGGAAGTGGAGCTCGACTTCACACTCGACCGCGCAATGCAGACGCAGTTCAATCGCATGATGGACTTGGAGTCGACCGACGATGGCGATGCACCAGACGACACACTGTTCGAGGACGATGAGGATGAAGATCGCAGTGAAGACGACGACGAGGACGAGGACGACGATGATGCGTACAAGCGCCGTCGCGCGTCGTACCAAGAGCTGTCGTCGCCGCGACCGATCATCACGCGGCAAGCGTCGTTTACTTCGACGACCAGCAGCACGCGCGCCATGTCCACAACGTCTGCAACGCAGCCGACGCTGTCGCCACCGGACGAGCCGACTGCGCGCTGGTTCTACGACGAGACGCACGGAGAGTCCGCGACTGGACTGCCGTCGCGCATCTACCCGCACCACGTCGAGATCCCAATCGGCGGCGCTGCAGCATCGCTGTCGTTTGGCGAGCGCGAGTCGGATGACGCAGTGAAGAGCATTGCGCGCGAGAACGCTGCGATGCGCGTTGTCGCAACGCCGCCAGTCGTCGTGACGCACGTGCTCTTGCGCAACTTTAGCATCTGCATGCGCTTCTTTGGCGGCTCGGACTGGAGCGGTGATGCGCAGAGCATTGCGAGTCGCCATGCGCTCGAGCAACGTCCGAGTGCGCCAGCGACGCCGGCTGCCGTGACAGAGGATGCCAAGCCGACTGGCCGCAAAGACAAGCTCCTGAACGCACTGCTCGACGACTACGTCCCGTCGCCGCATGCGAGTCTGTTTAGTACGAGCGCGGACGCTGCGACTAGTGGCGCTGGCAGAGCAGCGCTGTTTGGCGGCGCACAGAGCGCACCGACTGGCGCTGGCGTGTACGATCGCAACGCCGTTGACCGCACTGGCGCTACTGGCGCCACGCGCAAGCGGTCGCTCAAGAGCGGTCGCAAGACCGAAGAGATGCTCGAGCTCATGGTCTCGCGCATCCAGCTCCGGCTCGACATGTTCAACGACGACGACGCTCAGCCACTGGCGTCGAGCACAGTGCTCGCACTCGGCGACGTCGAGATCCTCGACTACATCTCGACGTCGCAGATCCGCAAAGTCATTTGCTACTGGAAGTCGGACGTGACGCATCCGCGCGAGAGCGGGAGCAGCATGGTGCACGTGCACCTCACGACTGTGCGGCCAGGACCGAACTTGTGCGAAGAGCACCGGCTGAAAGTCACGATCTTGCCGCTGCGGATCAACTTGGACCAAGAAGTCGTGAGCTTCTTGCGGCAGTTCGTCCCAGTCGACGCTGGCGATGCATCTGGACGAGCACCACTGTCTGGAGCCGCAGTGACCCAGCGCCGCTCGTCGACTGAAGACGACTCTGGGCTCGATGACAGCACACATGACGTCAGCGGCATGGACGGCACGGAGATGGCAGTCTTGAACGCGCCAGCTCCGTCGCCGCTGCACGAGACGAACGTAAGCCTCGGGAGCTGGTTCTTCCAGAACATTGACGTGCGGCCGTGCAAGATCAAGATCGACTACCGCCCGAACCGCGTCGACTACGCCGCACTGCGCGCGGGCGACTACCTCGAAGTCATCAACTTGTTTGTGCTCGAAGGCATGGAGCTCGTGCTCCGCCGCGTGAAGATGAGCGGCATCGATGGCTGGGCAGCTCTCGGCGAGCAGGTGCTCATGTCGTGGGTGAACGACATCTCGCGCCACCAGATCCACAAGTGCGTCGCGAGCGTCTCGATGCCGCCGCTCCGACCGTTTGCAAACATTGGCTCGGGCGCTGCCGACTTGATCTTGCTCCCGATGGAGCACTACGGCAAAGACCGGCGCTTTGTCCGCGGCTTGAAGAAAGGCGCCAAGAGCTTTCTCAAGTCGGTTACGATCGAGACGCTCAACACGGCGTCAAAGGTTGCGCAAGGGACGCAAGCGCTGCTCGAACACGCTGACGATGTCGTCTCGACGTCGTCTGCGCTCCGGAAGAAGCAGCAAAAGTACCGGCAAGCGACGAGTCGCATCCGCCGCAACTCGCGCCGCATGGGCGGCGGCGGCATCCGCAGTGCGCAGGACAGTGGCGGCGGCATTGGCGGTCGCCAGTACTTGACGCAGCAACCGTCGAATGCAACGGAAGGGCTGTACCAAGCGTACGACTCGCTCTCGCGCGAGCTCCACGTTGCCGCGAAGACCATCGTCGCCGTTCCGCTCGTCGAGTACAAGAAAACCGGCTCGCAAGGCTACGTGCGGTCCGTGATCCGCGCTGTGCCGGTCGCAGTCTTGCGGCCGATGATCGGCGCGACCGAAGCGGTCTCGAAAGCGCTCATTGGCGTGCGCAACGCCGTGGACCCGGAGCTGAAAGAGGACATTGAGAACAAGTTCAAGGACTTTCGCGGCGCGTACTAGAGGAAGGAGACGGCGAACGCGAGCGAGAGACGTGGAGCTGCTGCTGCTGCTGCTGATGATGATGATGAATGTGTAGACCAAGCGCCGCGACACAGCACCGGAGCCGAGAGAAATCAAGAGCCATGCGCTACAGACAGCAGCAGCAGCAACGATGTTGCGTGTGCAAGAGCTGCTCGACAATGGTTGCACTGTCCTCTATTTTCAATTTTCAACTTATTTGCATGAATATCAGCTTCTGTCGCGTCCCGTGTGATACTGATTTCGAGTACCTATTGTCGCATTGTCGAATGTTGAAATCTGTAAATCGAATGTTGTGTTGAGTGCTTGTTATGAAACTCAAATCGGCAACATGCAAGACACGACGACGACGACGCTTGCGCCAGTCGCGCTCGTGACGACAGCGTGGCTCGCAGGCAGCAGCAGGCATGCGGATGCTAGAGCAGGGGCGAGCGCGAGTAGTCGTCGCGCAGACGTCGTGAGCGCGTTCTTGCTCTACCACACGAGCATCGGCGTCGCCAAGATCTTCGTGTTCTTTGACGGCGATCGCGAGACTCAACTGGACGTGACCGCGCTGCATCCGCGCGTCCAAGCGCTCTGTGCAGCTGGTCGGATCGCATTCTACTACCGCAATAGCAGCAGTGATGCCGGTGCGACTGCATGGCGCTTACGCTACGAGCGCTGCGCGAACTGGAGCCGGCTCAGTGGCTCAGTGGACAGCGACGTTGCCGCGCGGCAGATGCTCAACGCCGAAGTCGCGATGCAGCTCTGTCTCGAGCACAACCGCGCACACACACAGCCCATGCAGCAGCATGTCTTTGCTCAGTCTGTCGACCAACTCAATCGCATTGGCGAGCTGCGCTGGCTCCTGCATCTCGACATGGACGAACTCTTCTACCTCGACGCATTCGCAAGCGACTCGCGTGAAGATGCGCTCGCAGCGTTTGCCGCGCGTCTCGAGGCGCAGCACGTGCAGCAGCTCACGATCGCGAACGACGAAGCCGTGCCGACGCAGCTCATTGGCCGCAACTACTTTGCGAGCACGACGGCGTTCAAGCGCCACCCGACGCGCGTGCCTTTGACGAGCGCAGCGCAGCGCAAGCTCGCGTTCTGGCAAGAGCGCACAGCGCACGCGCAGTTCTTCCTCTTCTACGACAATGGCAAGTCCATCGTGCGCGTCCGAGCAGACGTTGCGCCTGCGAGCGTGCACCACTGGCACTCGGTCTCGCCAGCAATCCCCAGCAGCACGAGCGCTCTGGTCGGCAGCACGACGAACTTCTACGATGCACGACAGAACGTCGCACCGCAGGACGTGCTGCTCGAGCCAGAGGGTATGCGCACGCGCATCTTGCACTACGCCGTGTGTGGACTCGAGTGGCTCCATGAGAAGTACGCGCGTCTGGGTCGGTTCCCAGACGTCTGGGGCGGTCGAGGGCCGACGGACCGCGCGGTTCCGATCGCACCGTGCTTTCACACCCAGGCGCGCGACATCTGCAGCAGCAGCAGCAGAGGCATGAGTGACCTGGAGACGCTCTACCGAACGCACGTGATGCTCGACGTTGCGAGTGAGGATGGTGCGCACGAGTGGCACGAGCAGGTCGCTGCCGGTGTCTGCGACGCCATTCGCTTCCCGCACGAGCTGCTCGCGACGTTTGGCCTCTCTGGCGACGAGTGCGTGGAAGTGGTGCGAAGCGAAGACAGCGCCACCGAGCCCAGCTCTGATGCGGACGCGCCAGCCTCTCGAGCGACCAAGGACGGAACTGCGCCGTTCTCTGTCGAGAAGGCGTGGGTACTCGCGTCCATTTCGCAGCAGTACCTGTAGCGCTACACTGAAGCGTGGCAGACGACAGAGTGAACGAACGCGAGAGCTTCATTGCCAGTCCGTCTCCTCCTCGTCACGGACGCATCCCTCACTCGTTCGCTCGTGCCTTCCTTCCTTCCTTCCTTCCTTCCTGCACTGCGTCGCGCCAGTCCATGGTCTCACTTCGCCTCGTCGGCTTGCCAACAGCGCATCATCCTCATCACTCCATCGCCCAATCCACGCCCTAGTTCTTCGTCGCTGGACGCAGCGGCTCCGAGCTGTTCGCTGCTGGTGCCGTCGGGTTGTTGTAGTCAAAGTCGTCCTGGAAGTCCGCCTGGCGCTTGCGGTTGCGCAGCACGTGGTTGCGCTGGATGTAGTACTGGTCCGGCTCATCTGGCTTCGTCTCGAGGCTCCCCACGCCGTAGCCACGCGAGCGGTAGAGCGTCTTGTTCGGGTAGTACGGCACGTGCGGCGCGAGGTGGTTCGAGAACGGCGCGTCCGACGTCTCGGAGATCGGGACCTTCGCCCACGTCTCTGGCTAGAGAGAGAGAGAGAGAGCCACACGCACATTGAGCCATCTATCACAAGCAGCAGTAGCAGCAGCACAGGCAGCCAGCCATCGTACGTACGTTCTGGCCTGGCTCGTTCGGGAGCGCGTCGGTCGTGTGCTGGAGCCAGAGGTGCCACTGCGGCGGAATGAGCGTGCCCTCGAACTCGTCGAACGAGTCGACCTTGAACTCGGTCCAGCGGTGCTGCAAGTGAAGCTCGTCCGGGTCTTCGTAGTACTTGTTCCCGAACTCGTCCTGGCCGACTTCGCGGCCAAACTTGATGTCACCCGGGTTGTAGAGCTTCCAGAGCGAGAGCTTCCAGCCGAAGCGCTTGTACGCCTCGGCGTACTTTTCGTACACCGAGTAGAACGAGCGCACCTGCGTCTTCGAGAGCTGCGCCGTCGCCGTCGACGGCTGGAGCAGGCGGCCGCCCACGAGCGCGGCGGTCGTCGCCGAGTGGCGTCCGCGCGCGAGCATCATCGCGATCTCTCTCTCTCGCTTGTCGCTTGTCGGGTGCGACGAATGAAGGGTCGATGGGGAATACTATCGACGCAAGCGAAAGAGCGGTGGAGAGCGCGTCGCATCATTTCGATTCTGGCGGGATAGTTTTTCCAAGTGCAAAATGATACAGAATGTTCACTGGTCGTTTACCTCTTGCGCCGATGCTGCGTGCACACACATCGCATCTTGAATGCGATGAAGGCGTCCTCCTCGTCGCCTCGCGCTTGGCTCCACGCCTCTGGCTCACGCGACCTCACCACAGTCACAACACTCACTCACTTGGCTCGTTACATCTACGACACGCCCTTGCTCTACCTCGCTCTCCGCCACTCGCGCACTCGCACACTCGTCGCGCCGACTCTCGATCCGTCACTCACTCACGCAGTCCTCGCAACGACGCGGCGCTTAGATCTCAATCTCCTTTGCGCCGTCAGCGCCGCCTTCGCCCACGACCTCGGTGATCTCAATGATCGACCCAGCGCGCGGGTTCGCACTGTCAACCGACGACGTCGACGACGCGCGCTTCACGGACCCGAGGCTGTCACTCGAGACGCTCGAGAGGCGCTGGAACGCGATCTCGCTCTCGGTCGACGCTCGGTACGTCTGGCTACTGCTCGTTGCGATCACTGGCGCTTTGACAAACGCTGCAGCTGGCGGCGGTGGCGGGGGCGGACGTCTCGGTGGCGCCTTTGGCGCAACAGCAGTGGCGGCGGCGGGCGTTGCTGGCGCAGCCGCAAACGTCTTGGGCGTTGGCTGCGCTGCGGCAGCGGCAGACGCTGCTCGTGACCGGTTCGAGCTCTCGTCCTCTTCGAGCACCATCGACGGGTGCTTCTTCCGGTGCTGCGGGTGCGCGTGCACCGAGTCGCCGAGACCGTCGCCGTGCGTGTACAAGTCGCCGCACGTGCTGTCGTGGAGACTGTTCACGCTCGCGGTGCTCGTGATCGTGTCGCGTGGGAGCGAGCCATTGACGCCTTCAGTCGACGCCGGTCCGCCTGTGCGCGAGCCGCTCGCGTCAAACGCTGGCGGCGCGCGGCCGCTCACGACGCGCGCGTGGTTGGTCGTCTTGCTGCTGTCTGGCACCGGGTGGAGCATCGCCGGTGGATGGAACACGACGCTGCTGCTGCTGCTGTCCATACGGAACGTCGTGCTCACGGGTCCAGTCTGCGGATCGCTCGACACGCGGTACTGCGACGGCGCAGCTCGCATCGCAGCGTTGTTGTTGCTGTAGTAGCCTGGACTGACTTCACCAGCGGCAGTGAACAAGCTCTCGCCGCCGTTCTGGACGCTCGTGAACACCGATAGACGCTGCTGCTCGCTCGGACGCTTCATGTGGCTGCTCGCGGTGCTTGCATCGAGGTGCGGCGGACGCGGGAGTTCGATCGAGAGCTGCGGCGTGCCGAGGTCGTTGTCGCCATGGGGTGCGCTGTATCGCCGTCGCTTGCGCTGGCGAAAGAAGAGCACGACGACTGCGACGACGAGCACTGCGCCGACTGCGAGACCAACGGAGAGTCCTGTCGTCGCGCCGCCACTGCTGCTCGCAGATTTCGCGCCTGGCGTCGACGATGTGCTCTGTTCGCCGGATGGCGCAGTCGTCGCAGCTGCTGTTGCAGCGGCAGGCGTCGCTGTCGCGTGAGGCGCTGCGGTCGTCGCGACTGGGGATGGCGCCGACGACGTCGGGGTGACCGAGTCGAGGAGGTTCTTGATGAGATCGTCTGCAGACGGCCCGGACGGCGTCGACCCGGACCCAGACGACGTGGACGCGCTCATGATGCGCGTGTGGGTATGTATGTGCGGCACGGGATCGCGACCGACAGTCGCTTTACGATCGCTCCTAGCAGCAGGAGCAGCAGCTACGATACGATGTCGCTCGTTGCACTGGTATTCGCTCCTCCTACCTCTGCGCACTCGCTCGCAACAACGCGGTCGGTCTAGTGGCGCAGCAGCTCTCGCTCCGTGCAGGCGAGGAGCGATGCGCTCGCGTGAGACGTAGAGACGTGAACGAGTGCTGGTGGCATGGACGCACCCACGACCTCAATGAAGTGGCACTGATGCAGCTCTCAACTCATGGTACCAATAGCTGTTTATATCTCAAAAGCGGACAATGTCATGGCGCTAGTAAGGTCCAGTGACACTGTGCGGTCCATGTTTTGAGATACTTCCGCAGAAGCAAAAGTGTGGAAACCGGCTCTTTGCGTTTTCATATTATATGAAAAGCGGAAATGTCAACTGCCAAGGGAGCCAATCATAGCGAGAGAGCCAGCAGAAGTTTAGATATTTCAGAAACCCATGACTTCCTCGCATCCGTCTGGCTGACCGATCTTGCACCTGACTTGTTCTCGTCTTCCTGCCGTCGTTCTTGCTTCCGTGCACATGAGCACATGGACACATGGTCCTGTCGTTCGTAGAGGCTCCGACAGCGCTCGACTCAACAGACGAGCTTGCATGACAATGCGATCGCTTCAGCTTGCGAGTGAGTGAGCGCAGGTGAGAGAGACTGCGATGACTCGAGCTCAGAGGAAGTGTGCCACCACACTTGGTAGCGTCTCCAGCTTGGCAAATGCAAAGGCAAGGGCAAGCACAGATCGATCTACCAAGCGGCAGCACGCGAGGATGATAGCGGCTGCTGTCTGTGCATCGAATCATTGAGCTCCTGTCTCGAGCGGCTGGCTGGATGAACGAGAGGAGAACGCTCGCTCGCTCGGTCGAGAGAGGATCGTCTGCGTTTCAGCAGTGCGTCCCAACACAAGCGCTTTCGCGACGACCATCGCGACATCGCAACGCCATTGGTGCCATTGGTGCCATTGGCGTGTGTTGTGACGACGACCCGCGCGAGATCAATGCAAACTCACGCTCTATTGAAGCAAACAGACAGACGCCTGCACGCCTGCCCGCCTGCACGCCTGCACTCCAAGCACGCTCTATCTATCTTTCTCTATCTCGCTCACTCGTTCGCTCACTCAATCAAAGTGCTTCCAGCTCCCGAGGAACGAGTGGTGGATCCAATGGCCGCGAAAGTGACCGAGCGTGAGACACAGCCCTTCGACTGGAATGTGTCTGCTGTTGTCCTTGTACACGTCGCGGTAGCTCCGCCCTTGCTTTTCGTGCAACAGCGCGACGTAGTCGGTCATGAGCCCAGAGCCCGAGACGTCTTGGATGATCGAGCCTTCCATGTCGCGCAAACCAAAGAAGTGCATCATCGCAGCCTCGAGCAGCCACTTGACGTGTTTGTTGCGCGGCGCAGCGGCAGCCATGCCCCAGTTCAGGATCTGGAACGGTCTGTTCAAGCCGTAGTCCGCACCGCCCTTGTCGCGATACACGGGCTTCTCCCATTGCGGTGGCGGCGTCGCCTCTTTGCCAAAGATGACGTCGCAGTCGCTCGGGAAATGCACGTCGGACGCTGCGATCGCTGGTGTTGTGTCCGCGTCGACTGCCAAACCGCCGTACTTGTACAGGAGCGCAAACTTGAGAAAGTCGTAGCCCACGACGTCCGGCACTGCGAGCCGGAACGCGCGCTTGACAACCGGCTGGAAGCCAGCGAGGATCTCGTCTGCGTTTGTGTGAACAGTCAAGTTGAACCCTCGCTGTGCGAACTGCGTGTGGTCCCTTGGCGCTTTGCTCACGTCGCCGATCCACACCATGTGCACTTGCACTGGCGCGAACGGATCGATCTGCTCGCGCTTGATCTGCTGGATGAGCTCCGGCGTCATGAGCTCGTCGGTCTCGCCGAGTGCGTTTGTCCCTGCTGCGCTCGTGGCCTTTGTTGATGCTGCCTCTGCTGATGTTGCCTCTGTTGCTGCTACAGCACCAGCCTCCGATCGCTGACTGGATCGATCATCGCTGTTCGCAGTCGAGATGCTGCTCAAACCACTGCTACTGCTGCTGCTGCCGATAGGTCTTGTCGTCGATGCCGCATCACCGCTCACTGTTGTTTGCGACGACGATACGGCCGAGATGAACTGCTGTCCACTGCGTTGAAAGCTCGCCAAGCGAGCGTACAGCACGGATGTCTCGACACCAAGGAGCGCGACGTAGCTCAGCGCAATGAGGAACATCGCGAGTGCAGCGAGGGTTCCCACTGTACGTCGTCGGATCATGCTGTTGTGCTCCGAAGCGTGTTTGTCGTGAGTGCGAGACGTGTCGCGGGTCGTGAGCGCTGCGCTGCAGTGTGGAGGTCTTGTTGGTTGGGAAAACGCAAATCGGACAGTGACATCGAACTTGCATGCAGTGGCGAGAGACCTGAGCTGCAAGCGTGTGTGTGTGCGTGTGCGTGTGCATGGCTCTAGACTACTGCAGGACAGCAACGCATCAGGCGACGCAAGGCACCAGCAGCAGCGCCAGTGCTGCTGCTGCTGATGGGAGTTGCCTCGTAATGGACACTCTCGCTCGATTGTCCTCCGATTCGTCCGAGCAGAGTCACCTACAATCCGAAAAAAGTTGAACGCTGTTGAATTTGTACCATTTCCGATGAATTTCACGATACATGTCATGCTTGGAATCGTCGCACTTGACTGTACTAAGAAATTTGGAATGGACACACTGCGCAATTTGCTCAAATTCAGGAATCACGGATTTGACAATGCAGCCATCTGGCATTGCCTTCATGCCGGCTCGACATGACGTCGATGCAAGTGCTCGGCGCAAGAGCTCGAAGGAAACGATCGCGTGCGTGTGCGTGCTGAGCACACCTATCTACCTAGTTGGCTAAATTTCAAACTGCGCTGCTCGTGAGGTCATGTGGTTGTCTTGTGTCACACACACACACACCGGCTCGCTTGCTCGCTCGTCGAGTCAGGACGCGGATAATGCCTCTCGAAGATGTCGGGATGTACATTCGCCAGTTGCCGGCTCGAGATGGAAGCCAATCCACGGTCCAGGACTGGTCGTCCTGAACTACATACAGAACCCGCGCAAACGACTCACGCGAG
>JAASFT010000282.1:0-25222 GCA_023333885.1 Globisporangium parvum
CCTTTCCAACAGTCCAACGAGCCAAATATCCGATGAAATATTTATCAACAATACTGATCTACATTCACTGAGCACACTGAGCACATTATTGTCCATCGGTGACAACAGTAAACAACCGTGGTAACAACAAATGTTGAGATTAACATAGTACACGCCATAGGCACCATTGTGGTACGTCGGATCTGGAATCTGATCTCCCCAATAGCAAGGACCTGACGAAACACAACACCAGTAGCCAGCCCCTTGCGCAGAGTCAGTTGCACACCTCGACTAGAGTGCGAGGTGACGTCAAGCAGTCACCCAAGAGTCAAACCTAGAACACAAGTGTTACTGGCGCGTTTCAGATTGGGACCTGGTGTGTGATGGACGGGGTAACACAGCACCTTGCTCATTGAGGAAGCGTGTACTTTCAGTGCGGCCACGTGTGACAGAAACGTGTTCCTTAGCTTAGACGTTGTGTGCACAACGAGGTGAGATCCAAACTGAATGTATTGTGGCTATCGTCCTACAATATGCATGCCTAAGTATGTCCAATACTAAATGCATGATAACCCACAAGAGCACCGCGAGGTACCCGCGACTCATTAGACAATGAGTCGCTGTCGCGTCCGACGTGACGACGACCTCTGTTGTCCAGGATGGACAACCCAGACTGGTGTCCACCACACAAATCCATGTAACGTGCCGCATTGGCCACGTTACAGCTGCTTCAGTGACTCGAGCCAGTGTGTGTGGTGGTTAAAGCGGGCACAGTGGCGATACTCGCGCAGTGAGACGTGCTGCACGGCGCAGCTCCTCTCGAGCTACTGAGAGACACTACGTGGAAGTTTGACATGTTTTCGCTTGTGGCGTGCTGAGCCCTTGTGTGAGCGGCGCCCTTTTCCCTTGACCACGCCCTTTGGCCGCTCCTGCTGATGCTGCAGCTGCTGCTGTTGCTGAGGATGCGTGTTCTGCTGCACTCCACGATGCGCGAGTCGCTTGCGCTGGCGGCGACGTCGCTCTCGCTAACGCTTTCCTCGTCGTCTCTGTTGTGCACGCAGTGACTGGAGGACACGTCGACGAGCCTTCTTACTCTCGCGCATGCTAGCAGCGTTTGCTGTGCGTTGGCCTCACGTTCACAGTTCAACTGCGTCACTTGAGCTGCTCGTAGAGACACGAAAGTTGCGATGTTCCTGACGTCTGGGTCAATCACGACGAGCTTGGTTGGATCGACAGGTCTGTTGAACTCGTTGCGTGACGGTCCGTGGCGTCGATCGTAGTCGTGGTGGTGTACCGAACGCGGTCGAGAGAGCAGAACACTGCAGTAGACATCGTCAGATGTAGCGTAGTTGGCAAATCGTCTGTGCTCAGTCTCAAGCGACGAGACCGAGAACAGAGTCTGCCACGCACTGTCAGCCGTAGCAGCAAAGCAGCTTGCTGGAAACAAAATATATTAAAGACGAATGCGAGACTTCGGCAATTGTAGTGTGGAACTATAAACTGTCAAGAAGTGTGGCTCAGTACAACATTCTACGATCTGACGGTAGTGTATATACTATTGCAAACCTGAGCAAAATGAAATGATAGAGAAGAGCAAACGCATGACTTTGGTATGAGGGAGCACTTTATTGTGTCTTCGTCGACTGTATATTCCGATGGTGAGTGTGCTCCACTTCACAGGAATAATGAATCTATTGGTATGCTTGGCGTGTACTATGTTAATCTCAACATTTGTTGTTACCACGGTTGTTTACTGTTGTCGCCGATGGACAATAATGTGCTCAGTGTGCTCAGTGAATGTAGATCAGTATTGTTGATAAATATTTCATCGGATATTTGGCTCGTTGGACTGTTGGAAAGGATGCGGATTGTATTGTCAGCTAGTATTGCTGCTAGTGTTCAGACAATATTGCTGTGTGTTGGCTGCAATGCTATTGGTATTGGCAGAACCACCGCGTTGTCGTTGTCAGTCCACCCGCATTGCCAGGTGAGGCACCACCACTCACGAACTCTGCCCGCACAACTACTCTCGACAACGACTCAGATACAGTGCAATTCCGCTGACTGACTTGGACTTGTATGCTCGCGTGCGACTCGAGCGCATGGCTCGAATCTCCCAGATTCGCGTCGCTTCAGAGAGTGGCATCGCCATCACGATAACCCAGCAACAGATAACCCGAGCCGACCAACAAACACGCGCAGAGGTGGCGCGTCACTCGTCACTCGACGCAACATACACACACACAGCAGCCACGCACGCCAACACCCGCAAAGGTACGTTGGCATCACCACCACACACACATCACACATCGCTCCACGCATTATAACGCCATTAATCAATCCGCGCTGACGACGACCAGCTCTCCTCTGCTCTGCTCTGCTACAGCGCCAGTCTGTCAGCCAGCAAGCCAGCATGAGTCACCCGTCCGAGCGCGACACGCTCCTCGGCAGCGTCCCCGAGGCGCAGCGCGACGAAGAGTCGTACCTGCGCCGTCTGCTGTCCGTGCCGGCCGCGATCATCCCGATCTCGCTCTTCTCCTTCGGCGGCCCGCCGGCGCACCTCGCGCTCGCGCACGACACCTTTGTCTGTACGTCACGCGTGCAACTACATGTTTGCTGTGTACTGCATGCTGGGCGTTCGTAGCTCGTAGCTCGTGGACTGGGTGACATTGTATGGACGTGGACGCTCACTCTATCGGTATCTCTCTCTCTCGCTCTCTCTCTCGCTGTATCTTTCGCCATCGCTCTCTCGCTCATGCATCTGCCGCAGTCAAGAAGAAGTGGCTCTCAGATGACCGCTTCCTCGAGATGCTCTCGATTGCGTCGGCGATCCCCGGTCCGTCGTCCACGCAGGTAGTGACTTCCATGGGGCTGCTGCGCGCCGGGCCGCTCGGCGGTCTGCTCGCGTTTTTCTTCTGGGCACTCCCGGGCTTCACGATCATGACGCTCGCGGGCATCGGCGCCAAGACGTACTTGCACGACGGTCTGCCGCCGTGGATGGCGGGCTTCGCGCCTGCAGCCGTCTCGCTCGTTGTCATCGCGGCCGTGCGACTGTGGCAAAAGGCGGTCGACGATGACACGGCCAAGGGCTTCGTCGCCGCGCTCTCGTCCTGCGTGATCCTCGCGACGCAAGGGCTTTCGTCCGCGGTCTTCCCGATCGTGCTGCTTACGGGCGGCCTCGTGATCCTGCTGCTCAACGCCACGGGCCACACGCACACCAAGATCTCGGCCGAGAAGAGCACGAGCCAGCACCTCGAGCGGTACGACTCGGCGCTGTCTGTGCCTATGCGCCTTTGCGTCTCTCTCTCTCTATGTGTTCGTATACGGGAGGAGTGTGCGGCACTCGCGACTGCTTTTGCAAGCCAACTTGCTCACGTGTCTACCGTGCTCTGGCTCTTGCTCTTGCTCGTTCTGTCCTGCCATCCACAGCCAGATCGGCATCTCGCCTATCGCCGGCGTCGCTGTCGTCATCGCGTGGTTCGCCGTGCTCGTGCTGCTCGCCGTGTTCCATCCGCAGGATGCCGGCGAGCACACGCTCGTGTCGATGTTCTACACGTTCTACTGGATCGGCTCGATCATCTTTGGCGGCGGCCAGGTGATGCTGCCGATGCTCCTGAACGACATTGTGTACCGCGGGTGGGTCACGAAGGAGCAGTTCCTCGCGGGCTTCGCACTCATCCAGTCGCTGCCCGGCCCGCTCTTCAACATCTCGGCCTACCTCGGCGCGCTGCTCTACGGCCCTGTCGGCGCGCTGCTCGCGGCACTCGGGCTCTTTGGTCCTGGCATCTCGCTCTTCTTCGGCCTCCTGCCGCTTTGGGAGCGCGTGCGCGACAACCTGCAGCTCAAGATCTTCCTCGCAGGCGTGAACGCCGCCGCCACAGGCCTCGTCGTCGCCTCCATCTTCCTCTTGG
The DNA here is from genome assembly GCA_023333885.1 of Globisporangium parvum. Taxonomy (NCBI): domain Eukaryota; phylum Oomycota; class Peronosporomycetes; order Pythiales; family Pythiaceae; genus Globisporangium; species Globisporangium parvum. Next base: position 3,891 of record JAASFT010000282.1, read on the forward strand.
GCGAGAAGGCTGTGCACTCAAACGGCGGCGCCGCCGTCGGTCTCGCCACGGGCTTCCTCGTCGCCGTCTTCAAGTTCCCCACGCCGCTTGCAATCGTGCTCGGCGGTCTCCTCGGCTTTGTGCTCACACCTGACGTGCTCAACCTCGGCCAGCAAGACTTTTGTGCGCCTTAGAGTGCCGTGTGAGATGTGGCGTTTAGCGATGGCGACGTAGCTACTGTCTCGGTCATTTGGTGCGTGAAGACCACGCAACCAATACGCGTCCAGCTTGCTTTGGTCAGTGGTGTCAGGCTGTGGTCTGTCTGTCATGTGTTATGCTGGTGCATTGGTACGAACAACCAAGTCACCGAGTGGCGTCGTCGTTGAGCAGACGAGTGGGGACGAGTGGGGACGAGTGGAAGGAAGGATGGAGGAAGGAAGCAATGGGATTGGATGGTTCGCTGTACCACTACTAGCATGCATACACAAGCAGAAGAAGGGCGACGTCGTAGCTAGAGACCACTGCTCAGTCGTTGGTGCTCGATGCCCATGTACCCCATTCACATGAACTCGCCAAAGCGCTTGGACGAGCTCGCACGGACGGCCAGTGAGTGAGTGACTCAGACGTGCTGCAGCAGTGCGAGTGCGACTGCAAAGAGCGCCACGAGCGCGCCAGCAGCGGATCTTGCAGGCGCGCTAGCAGCACTAGTCGCTCGCACGCGCGCCTCTTTCCCGGGTGCGTCGCCGTTGCCGTCGTTGCCAGACTCGGTCGCTGCCGGGTCGAGCGCGATCGCAGACGCTGCATCGTTCGCGGGTGCCTTGGTCGCCTTCTTCGTCGGCACAGGCGTCGCGCGCTTGCTGTCGTTGTCGTCAGGCGCGCTACCAGTCTTGGTCGCGTTCTTCTTGGCAGCAGTGCTGTTACCAGCGCCAGTGGTGTTACTGCCAATCATCGCTGACGGTGCTGCTTCCATCGTCGGCGAGAAGGCCGTTGCCACGCCTGCCTCGGGAGACAAACTCATGGTCTGGAGCGCCTGGAGCCCCGCCTCAGTCGTGGGACACTGGAAGCGCGCGACGGCGGATGTCGAGTACATCTGAAGTGGGTTCACACCGCCCTCCCACGTGAAGTCGCTGATCGAGGGGTACCCGGCAGGACACGCGGTCGGTCCAGTGCGGTCCGGCGCCGGCGTGAACGTCGACAGCGTCGGCTCGAGCAACGTGTTGGTCGCCTTGTATGCCGCCGCGAGCGCCTCGAAGTTGGGCATCGGGACGTAGGTGCACTTGATAGTCACGTCGTCGCAGTTCTCTGGGTCGAGGTACCCGAGTCCGTAGTTCTGCGGCCCAAAGTTCTTGAACGGGAACTTGGACGTGGACTTGGAGTTGGCGTTCTCGGTCGAGTACTCGAACGCAAAGCCGCCAGCAAAGTGCTCGGTGTAGTCGGGCAAGTTCATCCAGAGCGCGTCGTGGAACGTGCGCTGGCCAGTGTACTCCCGAACGGTCGGGAAGCGCTCGGACGTGCAGCCAAACTCGGTCAGGATGACCGGGATGGAGTACTTGTAGCCAATGAAGCTGTCGCGGAGGTTGTTGAAGCCCGTGGCTTTCTTCGGGTCCGGAATGTCGTCGCACTGGATGTACGTGTTAAGGCCGTACCACTCGGCGCGCTCGTACGAGAGCGAGCTCGACTCGCAGTTGTAGTACAGCGCGTTCTCGTCGCGGTCCGCGTCAGCGGTGACGAGTCCCACCGGCACCTGCCGCATGCCGGCGCTCTTGTGCGCGGCGATGAAGTTGCGCATGTCGCGCACAAACATCTTCTGGCACGGCGCGTTCGAGTGCTTGCCCTTGGCGGCCGATCGGTGGTTCACCTCATTACCGCCGCTGAAACCCATGACGTTGTCGAAGCGCGCGAACTCGCGGATGATCTTCTCGCCGCGCTCCTTGTACGACTTGGGGTAGCACGCCGGCGGCGCCACAGGCGTGATCTCGCAGCCCTGGCAACTCGAGCCCAGGCCCACGATAACGTAGATCCCGAGCGCCTGGAGTTCGCACATGAACGCCGAGTGGTCCGTGTCCGGGTCCACGGCGTAGAGGCGGACGGCGTTCGCGCTCAGCGCTTCGAACTGCGGAAAGTCGCGCCGGCGCAGGTGCTCAAACTTGTTCGTGAACAGGTCGAGGTTGTTCGTGTCGAGCGAACCGGCGTTCGGTCGCGGGTAGTAGTTGACGCCGCGCGCGCCAAAGTACGCGCCGGTGGCCGAGTCGAAGAAGCGGTAGCCTTTCACCACGAGCGGCGGTGTGCCCTTGAACGCAAAGCCAGTCACGCCTGCCAGTGACGTGGACGCAGTCAGCAGCGCAGCTGTCGCAGCTGCGAGCGAGGTGAGCGAGCTCAGGAGTCGGGTCATATCTGTTGGTGGTAGTAGTGCAGCCGCTGTGAAGTGGTTGAGCGGTTGAGAGGGTTGAGAGGGTTGAGAGGTACTTCCGCAAGTCGCTTTCGCCAGAGGAGCTGACGAGTGGAGCCAAGGAGGAAGTTGGCTGACGAGCAACTGCGAAAGTTGGAGAGTGAGTGCTGCAGACGCAAGCGCTGCTGGTGAGTTGAGTTGGCAGAAGCTGGGACTCGGAGGCTGCACACAGCTGCCATACTTGGCGACTGCAGCAGCAGAGTCACATCATCGCAGCGCTCTCGGCATCGCATGGCCGCCGCCGACTCGGTATCCAAAAAGAGCACCAAGGCGAAGAGGATCGGTCAATGATCACGGCAACACCACAGCAGCAATGCCAGTCGCTGCTGCGTCGCAGGAGGAATGCCGCGGGAACGCGTGCACGAGCAAATCGCTCGCCTCAAACATGTGAATCTGGTGGTAGTACTGACTGCAGCAACTGGAGCGAGTAGGTGTGTTTGCTTGTCTGTTGCGTCGAAAGAAGGCGGTGCGCTCGCTGCTAAAGACACAGCCGTAAGCAGGGCTATCGTCGTGGCTGCTGCTGCTCCGACCACGAAGCAACAGTGTGAAATGTGGTAGTGCCGCTCTCTCTCTCTCTCGCGCGCGCGCGTTCAACAAGTGTATGGGACCTATCCGACAACTGGAGGAGACGCGCGCGTGTGTGTGTGAGAGAGAGAGAGCAGTCTCGAACAGAGCAGACCCAACTCGACTCGAATCCGTAGTGCTAGACTTGGCTCGCACATGTGCGTCGCGTGAACGCACCTGTAGATCGCTAGCTCTCTCTCTCTCTCTCTCTCAACCAGCAGTCACTTCGAGACAAGGCTGAAGGCCACCACAACACTCATGACGCGGCGATTTTCGGTGCAACATGCTCGCCACCACGCTCGGGTGGGAACAGCGCTCACTCGTTCACTCGATCCAAGGACAACAGAGAGGACGACAGAGACCGATGACGCCCTCTCTTCGCTTCGCTTCGCTTCTCTCACGCCATCGAGCGCGCGATCCATGAGCTTGACTTGATGTGAGAGGAGATCCCAAGTGTCCGATCCTCATGAACTCGCTCTTCTAGCAGAGCTATGAGTGCATACCACGGCTGTGCGTCTCAAACTCGGCGCGTTGTCTTTCGTCCAATAGATGCACGTGAGGACGCGCGTACGCGCACATGAGAGCGAGAGATACGTTGTGTTTGCTTATCAAGCAGGCGGCTGTCGCCTGATGATTCTCGTAGGGCAAGCTCATCCTATGAACAGCACTTGGCGACCGCTACGCTACGATGCGCAGCACGGGGCGCTTCGCTGGTCGCAGGTGCGGTGGGAGGATCTCTTCGTAGTACCGCTTCTCGTGATCTGCAAAGAGCTTCTCGAGCGCGAGGCGGTACACGCGCTGGTACTGTGCGACGTCTGCATCCGTTGGCGCTGGGATGCGTGGCACGGGGATCGGGGAACCCGTGACGACGTGCAAGGGCACAGCGTACGGCAGTGGACCGACAGGGCAGCCGAAGACGCCGCGACCAACGAACATTGGCGGCGAGAAGCGGAAGTACGAGAGGAACGCCTCTTGGACCTGGCGCAGACGCGAGCCTTTTGGGTTCGGCACCTGCACCAGCAGCAACAAGGTATGAATGTGACTGAGCTCTCACACACAAACACTGTGTGGTATGCGTTTGTGAGCGTGCAGCATCACGCACCTGGTAGAAGAGATCGGACTCGCCAAAGACAAAGACCGGGACCATGGGCGTGCCCGTCGAGAGCGCAAGGCGCACGATGCCCTTGCGCTTGTTCAGGATGATGTCGTACGTGCCTGGGTGGGCGTCCAGCGCCTGCAAAGAGCCACACTCTCGTCGCTTAGCGCTCCTACTGTTGACCACGCACGCTCATGCAGGCGGTCTTTTGCAGCGCGAGCACGCACCTCTGCGGCGCCGCCGAGGACGACTGCCACGCTCCGGTCGCGCTGGAGTGCAGCGCTCAGCGACGGGAAACTCGCATCGACAAAGCCGAGCGCCATGAGCACGTCGCGCCAGAACGGCAAGTAGAAGTTCACGTTCACCTGGCGAAGCAGTTAGTCCGCCCATCAGTTCGTCTGTCAGTCCATTGCCCAGAAGACGACCACCGCGCAGACGCGAGACTCACGGTCGCCATCGCAATGTCAATGTCGTGGTTCTTGCGCGAGAAGCCGACGGCGTCTGCTGCCTACGACCCGAGCGCGCACCAGCACACACGCACGTGGGAGCGTTAGGTACACGAGGAGCTGTGTGGTGATCGCGCTTGACGCTTGCAAACGCGATGACGCACGAACGAGAGCCACGTGCTGAAGCCAAAGACGCCGTGCGGGTGGATCACAAAGAGACAGCGCTCCGAGGCGCTGAACTCGTGCTCTTGGTGCAGCGTGAGTGGGAAGTACGACCGGACGGCGTCCCACCACCTGCGTCGGCATCCATTCGATCGACGCGTGCGGTCAGTCAAGTGCGCACGAGCGAGACGACAGCGAGCGTGCGAGCGAGAACGCACCATCCGCGGCGGAATGCGACGATCGCTCGGCCTTTGCCGTTGAACGCCGCTTTGTCAATGAAGTACGCCCACACAAGCAGCTGCACGCGCACATGCGAGAGCAGCAGCAAGTGTTAGCGCCACGCACACGGCAGCAAACGCAGCAGTGGATAACGCACCGCGAGCTCGAGGATCCAGCCGCCTGGCACGATGAAGAGCAGCAGCGCATTGAGGCTCACGACGAACGCGAGGAAAGAGGCGACGATCGGGACCGTGATGGGGACTTTTCCAGGCGGGTGTGCGGCGTCCGGTGCAGGGAATGCAGCAACAGCAGCAGATGGCGTGGCGGCGGCAGCAGCCGCAGCAAGACCAGGTGCGGCGGTCGCGTCTTCTTCCTTCGCATGCGCAGCAGAAGCTGCTGCAGCGCTGACGACGGCGCGGGACGCGCGCTGGACGATCGCCATCTCGAGGCTTTTGGTGAATGGCGCCGCGCGTCGGGAAGAAGAATGGGCGAAAGGCCATGGACCGCACAGTCCAAAGGTCGAGGACCGCTGATGACGTCAGCGACGTGCGGTGCTTGTTGTCGCTGTGGCGCCTGCACACCAAGATGGCGCGGCCTCAGCACCGGACGACAGGTGCCGTGCGCGAGCGAAGAAGAGAAGAAGACCATCAACAACTGTGGCGATGATGCCCTGTATTGACTTGTGTCACGTGGAGTATCGGACACCACACCCTTCTCTTACAGGCGGCGCAGTTCGCTCGCTCACGCATCGCTCTACGCGAGCAACAAGTCGCGCTGGCGCAGCAAGTACGCGACCTCGGCCGCCGCAGGACGCAGCTTCGGGTCCAGGTTCACACAGCGCCGCGCGAGCTCGAGCAGCTTGGGCGGGCACGTCGGCGAGAAGCTCACGCACAGATCGCCGGACGCCACGCCCTGGAGGATCGCAAAGTCGCTCAGCTTCTCGCCCGTGCCCTTCGCTCGCGCATCGAAGAACGGCAACTCGTTCGTGTCGAGCTCCGCAAGGATCACGCCGAACGAGTAGATGTCCACGGCCTCGGTGTACAGGATCTCGCCGCGCGCGAGCTCCGGCGCGAGCCAGCGCGTGGTGCCGACGCCCGTCGTCATGTCCTGCTCGCGCTTGGCGGCCGAGATGCCAAAGTCCCCGAGCTTCGCGCCTTTGCGCGAGTCCACGAGGATGTTGCGACTCTTGAGGTCGCGGTGGATGATCACGGGCGAGAGCGAGTGGAGGTACACGATCGCGTCGATCGTGTCGAGCGCGTACTTGAGCTTACGGTCTTGCCACGTCATGCTCCGGTCCGCGTCCAGGAGCGAGCGCAAGTCGCCGCTGTCCATGAACTCGATCACTGCGAGCATGTCCACGAGCTTCGTCCACGCCACGCCGATGAACTCGACGATGCGCGGGTGCTGCAGCCACGCCATGAGCTTGATCTCGCGCACAAAGTCCTCGCTCGCCTCGAACGACCCCTGCGACTCGCCCAGGAGCTTCTTCACTGCGACTTTTGTGCCGCGGTACCGCCCGACCCAGACCTCACCGAACGCACCCTTCGCGATCTTCTTCACGAGCTTCACGCTGTCGTAGTCCACGCGCCAAGTCACGAGCACCTGGTCGTTCGACGGGAACAGCTTGTCGCCGGCGTCCAGCTCGCGCTGGTAGTCTGCGCGCTTCTCGCTGTCGAAGAACAGCGGCGTGTCTTCGTGGAGCTTCCCGCGCAAGCGCGCGGTCTGGCGCCGCGTCACGATCGCAAACACGCACACGCCGACGACTGTCCCGAGCAGCAGCGCGATCATGCCGCCAAGGAGGTACGTGCTGTCGCTCCGCCCCGCTGTTGTCGGGTTCACGACGACACCGACCGTCGCAGCAGGCGTGACGACCACGGTCGCACCACCGCCTCCACCGACGACCGCTGCGCCTGCCATTGATGAGTCCTTTGTGGCGTTCGCCTTCTTCGTCGCGTTCGGTGCGAGCGTCGGATTCACGGCCGCACCAGCGCTCTCGACGCGGCAGATCTTGTTGCCCTTGAGGCTCACGAGCGTGCCGCTCTTGCACGACGTGATCGCGGCAAAGTCGGCGTCGAACTCGCCGAGACCTGCGAAGAAGTCGAACTGCTCCTGCGAGACGGACGCGAGCTGGAAGCCGTTGCCATTCACTGCGAACGTCGTGAGCGGCGACTTGAAGATCGCGCTCGGGAACGCCAGCAGCCGGTTCGACGACAGGTCTCTGTGAGCACGTGCGCGCGTTTAGGTTGCACATGCGCATCAGTCAATGAGTGGCACTGACAACGCAATGGCTTTGAGCGGCATTGACGTACAAAGTGTTGGCGGCTGGGAGCGCGAGCGAGTAGGTGGCGATGTAGTTGTCCGTGAGGTTCCTAGCGACACGAAGGTGGCAAAGAAGACTGAGAACGAGCGCAAGTGCGGCAGCATCGATCGACATGACAGGACGTACAGGCTCTGGAGCAGCCCTGCAGACGCGAGCGCGCCGTCCACAGCCGTGATCCGGTTGCCTGCGAGGTTCCTGCGAGATGCACACACGGCGTCAGTTGCAGGCAAGATACACTCACAGACCACATATAACAACGTACAGCTTCTCCAAGTGCGTGAGCGCGCGCACTTCGTCTGGGATCGACTCGAGGCGGCAGTTCACGAGCGACCTGGTAGCGCATCAGCAAGCGCACGTGGTCAGTCCTGACCAGTGCAAGTGGCAGCATACGCGAGCATGCAAAAGGCAGCGACAGCAGAAAGACGTACAGCGTCTTGACTGTCGCAGGCAGCGAGAGGTTCGCAGTCGCGTCCATCTTCCAGTTCGTCAGCGTCCTGAGCACATGAGCAGCGAACAACCGAGTGTCTTGTGAGTGAGATCGCCTCCGCCATGCATACCACAAACACACAAGCGTATACGAGAGAGCAAGAGCTGCGTACACTTTGATGTACTTGTCGCCGTCTTTGAACGCCTTCTTGGGCGTGAACTTGTCGCCGTCGCCGTCCCACGAGAGCGCTTCGCCGTCGATCGTCGGACCGCCAAAGAGCGAGAACCCGTGCGCGGCGTGCTGCATCGCGAGCGCACTCGCTGCTACGAGAAGCAGCGCGGCGCGGGAGGTCGCGACCATACTTGAGCTGCTGCGAGTGAGCGAGCGAGCGAGCACGGAGGGAATGCGCAGATCGTGAGCGCGCTCCGCTCCTTCTTCGTGCCTGCTGTGCTCGGCTGCCTGCCTGTGTTGCTGTGTGTGTGGCGACGAGAAATCAGGAAAACGATGATTGGCATCGCCAAACACGATTCTCCAGCATGTCTCACTCACTATCAACCACGAGCTGTGCCGTTGTGCGACTCCACGGACATTGTCGGTCGCTCAAGACAACATGCAACCACAACAAGCACGAGAGCAAGAAGCGCGCGCGATGGACGCAAGACGGAGACGGCATCTTTTGGAACGCATGGTGAGCGCATGGTGAGCGCATGGGAGCGATTGGCACAAGGTCGCTCGAGAACTCCCAACTCGCAACGTGTCGGCTGTCAAGCGGCGGTGGAAGATCGTCAAGTGCGTCGCTCCACGGCCTCGCGCAAGCAGTAGCTGATGTTGCTCGACCATCGACCATCGATCGCGCCATGACCAACAAGAACAGTTGCAGCAGCATCTCCTCAGTCTGCAATCTGCCAGCTCGAGCGCACAGCACCAGCACACAGCGCCATTGCTTCACGCCTTCACAATGAAGCTCGCTCTCCTCGCCTCGACCGCGACGTGTACGACACATGAACGCGACCATGCCACGAGGCGTACAACACGTACTGGCAGAGCTCAAGGCTGTGTTGCAGCAAGATCCCTCTCTTATCGTGAACCTACGGCCCAAGCGCCACGTCAAGACTACGGGGCGAGGCTGGTCCGATGATGAGCAAGTGCGCTTCCTCGAAGTGCTACTTGAAGCGTTTGAGCGTGACGACGCCAGCTGGAAAGAGATCGAGGCGCACATCGAGACTAAAGACGCCGTCCAGACACGGGATCACGTGCACCACTTCCTCAAGTGCATCAAACGAGCCGACGCGACAGCGTAGCCCGCGCACCAGCCAGAGGCTCTCAGCGCGAGCTCAGCCGATGCCATGCATCGCGGTGCTTTCAATGATGAGCAATTTGAATTGGTGTCAATCACTCATACTACATCGAGTCGAACTGTCGAACCGCTGAGACGGCATCCAGACGACGCTTCGCAGCTCGGCATCCTTTCGCGACACACTTGGCGGCACTGATGGCGACCTCCACGACTGGAGACACCGCCGCCGCTGCTGCCGCGACTGGAAAGACTGCGGCAGATGCGCGTGCTGCGCTGCAGCAGTATGGCGCCAGCGCGAGCTTTGACGACAAGGTGGCGTTCCTGACAGAGCAGCTCGCAGCGCTCGACCACGTCGGCGAGTGGAAGCTCGCAGTCAAGCGCGAGCTCGCCAAGCCCGAATACTCGGTCGAGCACCTGCAGAGCGTGCGCTCACTCTCGTCGCTCGACAACCCGCTGCTCTACTGTGTGCTTGAGAAGATGGGGCTCGTGAGCTCGCTCAAGCGCTTGGTCATCGATCTCCACTGTGCTGCGTCACAGGCAGCCGTAGCTGCATCAGCCAAACAGGCAAAGCACGACGACACACTCTTCGCCCCAGATGCGCAGAGTAGCCACGGATGCAGCCTCGACGCCGTGTTGCACGCGCGAGAGAGCTGGGAAGCGATCACTCGCGACGAGATGCTGCGGTTTGCGAGCGAGACTGGCCGACCGCTCGTCACATTGGCAGCGACCAGCGAGGCCGCGTCAACGTCAGCGCAGTTGGCACTGGCAGATGACTCGCCAAGCGATAGCATCGGCGACAACGGACAGCTGACCAAGCCGCGAAAGCTCCGCGGCGCTCGTTTTCTCTACGACGGGTACGTCCACGCGTCTGCGGCTGTTGTCGTCGATCGCACCACGCACGAACGCCTCAAACAGCGGATCCTCCTGTCGTCGTCGGCGTGAATGACTGGGTCATTAGGAACGACCTCTTGCACGCGCTCCAAGCGATCGAGCCGTCGAATCGGACTACGGACTCAGCTGCCTGTGCGCACGACGCTTGGGGTGCGTGCCCATTCGTGACGCCATTGCGTTTGCTTGGTGCCGCTCTTGATGGCGCTTGACGAGCTGACTGGTTTGCTGCTGGATCGTCGCATCAGGGTCGATTCGACTGCAGCTGCACACACCACCACTCGCAGAGTTTCGTCGCCTCTTCACAGAGCTTTCGCCTGTACACGGCCAGATTGGCTTGGACGAGCTCTTCTCGTTAGAGCGACAGGCGTTCGTCGCAGAGAAGAACCGCGTGGGCGACCTCGTGCTCGCGCACCAGAGCGTGTCGATGGCGAGGCAGTATGCGAAAACAGGCTGCCCGACGAACCTCCGCCCGCGCGTGCGTCCTCTTGCTGGTTCAATGGCAAGTGTGTATGTGTGCGTGAGGGAATCGACTCACACAATTCTACTGCGTCGCTGTGGATCTAGATCTGGCGCCAAGCGCTCAGCGTGTTCATCAACGCTGAGACGACGCAGCACTTTGCCGAGCTCCAGCGCCAGGTGGCGCAGTGGAAGTACTTGACCGACGACATGTACTTGCTCGACCTCCAGCAAGCGCTCGACAGCTCCGATTACTTTGTCTTCCAGGACCACCTCGAGAGCGCCGTGATGGCGTTCACGCGCGACGCGTATGTGCTCCAGCACGCGCTGCAAGTGAACGGTGCAGTTCATGCATCGTGCCGCGACGATGACGATACCAGCACAGATGCACGCGCAGTGGTGGCGCCGCCGAATGGAGTGCTGCCGTTCAGTGGTCTCGTGATGTACGCTGCGCCACTCACGTACCTCTTCCACGAACCGATCGAGATCTACTTTGTCTTCCGGGAGATGTACGTGCGGTACTGGAGCAAGTTGAACGCAATCCGCACAGACCGCTCGACGATCCTCGGGCTCTGTAAGCTCTTTGAGGAGCTCACGCAACGCTCGAGCGCGCTGACCGTCTTCCACCTGCTCAACGTCGGCATCCAGCCGCTCGACATCGCGTTCCCGTGGATCCAGACGGCGTTCTCAGGCGTGCTCGAGATCAGTCAAGTGCTGCTGCTCTGGGACCGCGTGGTTGCGTACGACTCGCTCGAGCTCGTCGCTATCCTTGCTGCTGCGCTTTTCCACTTCCGCGCTGACGAACTCGGAAGCGTCGCAACGAAAGACGACGTGGACGACGTGTTTGCAGAGCTCCTGGAGATCCAAGTCGTGCCAATCTTACAAGAGTACCTCTTTCTACAGTCCTAGACTCGCCCTACAGCCAGTCAGTTAGTTCCTCATCGTTGGCAGAACGCAGCGTCTACGTGGCGAATCCACCGCAGCAGCGCGCGCTTGAACGCGTCGTAGTCCGAGTACACCGGCAAGCTCATCGTGTGCGCTCGCTGGTCCACGAACGGCATCAGCGCATCTGTCTGCGACCGCGCTGCGTCGTCTTCGTCATCATCAGCGAACGCGTCGTCGTCGTCGTCGTCATCGTCCGCCTTGGACAGAAGCGAGAACCGCAAGACCTTGACGAGCCGCTGCAGGACGCGCACAGCGCCGCTGTTTGTGAACCAGAGCTTCTGGTTTGCAGCCGCGAACGTCTCGGTTAGCTGGAGAAGCACGAGCTGCTGCTCCTCTAGCACGAGCTCCGACACGAGTCGCGACCACCACGCCTTCGTCTCGTTGCTCTCGCCAAGCGCCGACCAGTCCATCGCATGTCCCCACTCCACTGCGTTCGCATTCAGCATGTGCGCGCGGCCGTTCAAGAGTACGTGGAAGTCGTTCGGGCGAAGAATGTCCAAGGTGGACGGAGCCACGTGGTCAAAGCCGCCGGCAAAGCTTTGGGCGTGCAGGAGCCACTGCGCGTCGTCCGGCTCTGCTTCTCGGAGAGCGCAGCGGAGGAACGACGGCGAGAAGTCGAGAACGCCGCTCAGCGAGACGTCGTAGAGCACAAGGTGCGCCACGAGCTCGCCCAATAAATAGAAGTCCAGCAGGCGCTCCTGCAGCGCCTCGGCTGTCTGCTCTCTGCACGGACGCGTCTCTGCCGGAGCGCTGACGTTGTGGCTCAAGAAGCCCGGTTCGATCGCAGAGAGTCCCCCCACGAGACGCGTCAGCACGGACTTCAGATCTGCGCGAGTGTCTCCTCCGTCGCGGCTGGACTCGACTGTGAACTGCATTGGCGCACGAAAGTCTTCCGGCTCGAGCCCCTTCGCCGTCCGCACGAACTGCCTCCAGAGCGATCCGCTGGAGGCGGCAAAGGCAAACTTGAGTCCGCGGCGGCTCGACTGCGGCGCATCACGCGAGGATGCTGTCTCGGCGTCGCCACTCTCCTTATGCTGCTGCGCTTGCTGCGACGCTTTGTAAGATGGGAACGCGACTTTGTACAAGTAGTCGAGTTTGTTGTCGAGCCGCAGCATGAACGGCGTTGCAAGGAAGAGACCGCTCATGCGCTTGATCCGATCCAGGTCGCTCTGGCACCAGTCATTGATCATGTCGAAGCAAGTGGGATCAGTCACGACGCGCCGCTGCCACTGGCGCACCATGTCTTTCTGCTGGAACTTGGACGCCATACGGTTCAGGCGCGAAAGCTGCTTCGTGAGCTTGTAGGGCAGGAACTCTTGGATACACGCGGCGCTGGTGGCGTATAGCATCGGGATCCACCCGCCTGCGTCTTTCGCCGTCTCGCGCAGTCCCGTGCGCAGCAGCACGCGCACGCACAGCGCGTGGTCAGCTCTTGCAGCGATGTGGAGTGCCGTCTCGGAGCCTTCGGTGGTCGCCGCGTGGACATCGGCGAGCTCGTGACGGCACAGAAACGCCACGAGCTCGTGGTTCCCGGACGCCGCCGCAAAGTGAATTGCCATCCAGCCGTTCGGCGCGCGCGCGTCGAAAAACGACCCGAGCACGTCGATATCGAGCATCGCGCTCACGACGGCCTTCACGTACGCGGTCGCTTTCGTCGGACTGAGCTTGTGTCGATCGGCTTGACAGAGCAAGAGGAGCGGCGAGAGCCCGTCGCTCGACAGCTCCTGCACCGACTGCGGCTGATCCTGCAGCAGGATCCAACAGATCTCTGGCATCGCGGCCGAGAGCGCGCGACACGCATAGTGGATCGGAGCGTTGGTAGCCAAGCCGCCGGTCACTGCGAGACTTGGGTCTTTCGCCAGGAGCTGCAGACAAATGTCGTTCAGTGCCGCAGACGCGAGCAAGCAGTGGAACGGAGTGCGTCCTTGCTTGTCCTGGTGGTCGACCAGCTTTGGCTCTTGGTTCAACAGGTACAGCACGCATCGGCGGCTTTCACCGAGCACTGCGTGGTGGAGCACGTTCAGACTCGCGTCATCCGTAGCAAAGACGTCGACCTTGGCCACGTGCACGAGGTACTGGACACTCTTGACGAGCCCGAAACGCGCTGCCTTCATCAGCAGCGTCATGTTCTGCTCCTTCGGGTTCCGCCACCCCTTCGTGCTCTCTTGGCTCGGGTTTTCTCGCAGCAGCGTAAGCAGCTGCACCGAGTTCTTGCTCTCACAGCACTGGAAGAGCCACGCGACGAGCTGCATCTTGGCTGACGTGCGCCGGACCTGACACGCGGCTGCGTCGCAGTTCGAACAGACGTAGCGATTCGTCTGCACGTCGTTCCCGATGAGTCCCACGCAGTCGGCGTGCTCCCAAATGCCGCACTCGTCGACCCAACAGTGGAGCCACTTACCCGCGTACGCTCCGACCGAGTCGGCCCCGCACACACAGCGGATGTCGCCGATCACCATGGGCGTCGTGTCGCTAGTCTCGTCGTCCCAAGCTTCGTCCTCTTCGTCAATGATCGCCACCGGTACGATGAGCGCACTGCCAGATACGTGTGGGGTATTCGCACTCGCAGCTGCAGCTGGTGACGAGGCACGTGGCGTCTTGGGAACAAGCTCGTCGTCTTCACTCTCGCTCGAGTCGTCCACCATCCGCGCCTTCCGCAGTCGCTTGAATCGTTTCGACGTCGCTGAGCTGGCTGCAGGAGGCGACTCGCTCGCTCTGGAGCTTGTGCTGGATGGTGCTCGAGCCGGCGCACTTGTCGGCGCGACTGTCGTCGGCGCTTTCTTCGCAGCATCCGCAGCAGCAGGAAGTCGGTTCAGCGCCACTGGCGCTGCACATGCGGCCGGCGCTTCGCGACTCGGTTCAGCATCTATACTGCTACGAATTGCTGAAGACGCACTGCTGCTGGAGGCTGCAGGCGCTTGCGCTCGCCTTTCTCTGACTTCACCAGTCGACGGTGCGTGATTCGGAGCTGAAGCTGAAGGCGCTTGGGGTCGTTCAAGGCGAGCAGGCACTAGCGGTGGCGCCGTCCGTTGCTGCTGCTGCGGAATCCGGTCGTGGTTTGTGGGGGCAGTCGTGCGCTGCTGCCGCTGCTGCTGCTGCTGCTGGTAGTGAGGTGGCTGAGGCTGAGGCTGAGGCTGAGGCTGCTGAGCAGGCGGCCGGGTCGGTGGCGCAGGCGCTGGTCGCACCGGCTGATGCGGCTGTGCAATCGGCCGCTTGAGCACGGGCTTCACATCTTCTGGTCGCTGGTGCCCCTGCGCGGTGGACGCGCCGTCTCGACCGCCGCCACCTGCTGCCGCCATCGCGCGCCGCTGCCGCAGGAACTGGTAGAACTTTCGGAACTCGTCGTGGTGGAGCCACAGCTCGACCTCAGTCTGGAAGCTGTGCAGGCTTTGCGCGTAGATGCGGTCACGGAAGCCCCAGGAGTTGATGCTGTTGACGTAGAACGCCTGGAGCAGTGTCGCGAAGTTGCGCTGCAGCAGCTCGATCGGGAGCCACGTGACCATGCCGCTCTGCCAGCGCACGCGCACGAGCTCCCAGCTCACGTCCGCAGCGTAGCACCGCACAAGGTCGAGTACCTTGACGATGTCCCACGGCGAGATGCTCGGTAGTGACAGGAGCTGCTGGCGCGGGAGGTCCTTGAACTCGAGCGTCGTGCGCACGGTCTGCGTGTACAGGTCACCGTCGCTCGACATCACGATGAACTTGCGCAGCACGACAAAGCGCGCGTAGTACGGGTAGTACGTCGGGTCGGCGTGGACCACGAGCTGCTGCTGGAACGCGTCGGGCAGGAGCGAGCGCAGCCGCAGGTCGCCGGTGGTCGGCAGCACGATCGCGATGCGCGGCCCGTTTCCTTTTGGCGGCAGCGGCGGGTATGCCTTTGTGCGCATGTTGTCCGCCATCGCTCGTGTGCAGCGAAGCAGTCGGCGACAGCCACACACGCACGCACGGTCGTCGACAATGCTCGGTTGCTGCGCAGGAGCGGCCGGCTGTCTTGCGATTGGCGCGAAATGGCGAAGCGCGTCGCGACCTGCGTTTGAGTGATCAGCAGGTGTTTGTATCGGCAGCAGTAGGGTAATATCCTCTCCATGTGAGTGCAAAATTGTTTGCGAACCTAGCAATCTCCCCTGTGTTGGGCAATGCGAGGTGTGTGTGGTTGGTTCCTCTCCTCGTTCGTTCATCTCAGCCACTCTCGCTCTCGCTCAGTCAGCCACCTGCGCACGCCTGTGCGCTCGCCAGCCCGCCGGATTTTGACGGGAGGGGAGCCCTGCGTCTGCGTCTGCGAGTGCGAGTGCGAGCATGCCAAGCGATGGCGCGGACGAGCGCGCGCGCGTGTCGCTGCGGCGCCACACCACGGGCGTCGTGAGCTTTGGCGACACCGCCGACGTCTGCACGGAGACCGACGACGTCGACGTCGAGCTGCTGCAGCAAGACATGAAGAAGCAGTTCTTGCGCCACTCGAGCGTGCTCTTCGCGGGCGGCGTCGCAGGCAGCATCGGCAAGACCGTGACTGCACCGCTAAGCCGCTTGACGATCCTCTTCCAGGTCCACAGCATGGTGTCGACGCGGCACACGGACAAGTTCTCGTCGAGTGTCTTTGGCGCGTTCACGAAGGTGCTCAAGAACGAGGGCGTGCTTGCGTTCTGGAAAGGCAACGGCGCGAGCGTGCTGCATCGCTTCCCGTACTCGGCAGTCAACTTCTTCACGTTCGAGACGGTCAAGACCACGATCATCTCGTACCACCACCCGCTCTTCTCGGAGAACTCGTGGACGACGCAGTTCGCATCCGGCGCAACTGCTGGCGCCGTCGCGACGATCGCGTGCTACCCGATCGACCTCATCCGCACGCGCCTTGCGACGCAGCTCAATTCAGACATCCGCTACCACGGCATCCGCCACGCGGCGCAGCGCATCCGAGCCGAGGAGGGCGTGCGCGGGCTCTACCGCGGTCTCGGCGCGACGCTCGCAGTCACGGTGCCAAACCTTGCGATCAACTTCACGCTCTACGAAGCGCTCAAGGGCCACATGGTCGAGTTCCGCAACGCTCGCCGCTCGCTCGGGTTCCCTGACGACGAAGAGCCGGAGAACAACGGGCGCCACATCAGTGTGATCGACACGCTCATATGCGGCGGCGTTGCTGGCATTGCGTCGTCGCTCGTGACATTCCCGATCGACGTCGTGCGGCGCCGGCTGCAGATCTCGGGCATTCACGCCGGCTTGCACGGCATTCCGCCGACGCCCGGCGGCATTGCGGCCGAGCTGTTGCGCACGCAGGGCATCCAGGGCTTCTACCGCGGTCTCACACCGGAGCTCATGAAGGTCGTGCCGATGGTCGGCATCACGTTTGGCATGTTTGAGCGGTTAAAGAAGCTCATGATCATCGAGTGACGCAGCGAGTGACGTTGCAACGTGCTGAAGGCGCGCAGCATCCTTCCGACGGAGATCGCGAGGTGCGAGCGAGTGCCAATCGGACGAGACTCCGAGTCGTGCGTCGAGATCCACAGGCAGCGCCTGCTGCTAACCCGCCCACTCAAACGACTTGTGGCTGCTACTGGTTCAATAGAAACTCAACGCTACGATCCCAAGCGTGCGTCTTGTCGATTGGCGCGTTCGCGATGCTCACTCTGTGGTGACGACGTCGGAGCCGCTCGTGCAGACGACAACGAATGCGCTGGGTGATTAATATATTAGTCGAGGAACGCAAAGGCGCCCGCCACACCTCGCTCTACTCTCCACGTCGCCGCCCGCTCTTTCCAGTGAGAGGGACCACACAGCGCTGCAGGCTCGTGCGCTTAGAAGTTCGTGATGGTAGTGACGACGACGACGACGCATGGCTTATTCTTGGTAGTTGGATCGATCTCTTGCGGCTGCGCTTGCTCTCTGGGAACAGCAGCAGCGGCGACGAATGGACTGGGTGGCGGCAGCAGCGGCTTCCTTCGCGCGCGCTGGATCGGTCGGTCAGTTGCACACGCGCTGGCAGCTCACGCCGTCGCGGAAGCAGCAGTCGTGGTGGTTGTAGTGGGTGTACACAGTGTGTTTCTTCATGGCGGAGGGAGAGACGGAGGGCGGAGGGAAGGAGAACAGAGCGTGGAAGACAGGCACAGTAGGGGCTGCCGAAGATACAACGGGTCGAGCGCGATTAGATGGAGACGGAGGAGATCTTCGTCGGTCTTGCGGGGCCCCACTCGTTCTCTAGCTGGACGTACTCGCCCTCGGGCGGAGGCAGACACACTTCGAGCTCCCACGGCGTCGAATCGATCTCCTCCGTGTGCTTCCACGTCAGCACCACGGGCGTGCCGTCGCTCTTGTCCACGAGCGAGCTGATCTGCCGTAACACCTGCCCCTTGGACTTATTTACCACGAGCCGGTGGTTGATCGCGTACAGCGTGTCGCCCACGCGCAGTCCGCAGCTCGCTTCAGCCGGTCCTTTCACGCCTTGCCAGTTCGTCGGGTTTGGACCCTGCACGCGGTTGCGCGGCACGAGGCGTTTGCCTTCTAGGCGGTAGTAGTCCGTCACGATCACCTCGGCGTTCTGCATCAGTCGACTCCCGCTCGTCTTCACGACTACGCCTAATCGCTTGAACACGTCTTGCTTGCGCATGTTGTTTGGCGCGTCGAGCATCGGGAGGTGGCCGCGCGGACCGATCTGGACTGTATGCAGGTCGCTGCCGCTCGCGTCGTTGCTGCTGCCGCCGAGGCGCACCTCGGTCTGTCGGTCGTGGCTGAGGCTCGTGGCGTAGATCGGGCCGACGTAAAAGTCGCCGCCGCCTGGGAGTCCATTTCGCGACCAGCTCTGTCCCATGGTCGTCGCAACGAACAATCAAGGAGTGCCGTCGATGCGTGCGTGCGTGCGTGCGAGCGTGCGAGCGTGTGGATGGATGGATGTGCAAGTCGTGTCGGTGTCGATCAAGTCGCGCTGTTCGCGCGCGTGTACGCTCCCACGCGCTGTCGCTTCCTGGTCGAGCTGCAGCTCGTGCTCC
The DNA here is from genome assembly GCA_023333885.1 of Globisporangium parvum. Classification (NCBI taxonomy): domain Eukaryota; phylum Oomycota; class Peronosporomycetes; order Pythiales; family Pythiaceae; genus Globisporangium; species Globisporangium parvum. The sequence continues at coordinate 22,119 of JAASFT010000282.1, forward strand.
TGAGGTGTGTGTGCGTGCAGCGACGCGATCGATCGAGCGAGCGTCCGGTTCGAGGGCAACGCGTGTGTGTGTGTGCGGGCGGGCGTCTGAACGAGTCTGGAGTCGAGACGAACTATGGAAGCAAAGCAATACCTCGCTTCTGCTGTTTTGCGTGCATTTGTAGCGCACCAGGCGCGGGATTTGCTCGCTCACAAGCCCAGACAGGCGTCTGGTCTGGAATGCAAAGTCCACTGCAAGACTTGTCAGCTGTAGGTGAGTGGAAGGCGGTGCGATGCGATTCCATCCCGCATCGAGACTTGAGCGCACGGATTGGCGCGGACGAGCGCTGCGGGACGAGCTGGCTAGTGTCCCGAATCCTACACCTACTGATCCCGCATCCGCAGCATTACACACGGGATTTGAGCGGATAAGGGACAGCCGTCCAGCGCAGCACCGGGACACGCTCAGCGTCATTCAAGTGAGTGTTCAATTGCCTCGCTCGCCCAATCGATCGATCAAGCGTGCGAGCTACTACACATGGAGCCTCGCAAACAAACCAAAAGGTGAGCTCGCAACAATTGCGCTGTCGAAGGCGTAGTTTCACTTTGTTTTTCGTGGCACAACAACAAATAGCCATTCATCGACTTGTCGCTGGTCTTTAGTGCGGGACGCTCGGGATTCGAATCGTCTGTTTGTCACGCCAAATGGATGCGCGACCTATGGCTGCACTCAAGCGAGAAGAAAACCAGGGTATGCCACATACAATTCTCGAGCGAGAAGAAAACCAGGAGTTGCCTGATACTTTAAGTCAGTCTCAGGCAATCCCAAGCAAATAGAAAAGTGTCTGCATCCTAGACATTTGAGCCAAGAAATTACAAAAGTATATATGTATGGATATTGGGAGGTGTTTAAGTGAAGCACCCAACAAAAATCGTCTAGCTATCAACTTGCGTTTAATAATCGAAACAATCACAAAACACTGAATATATCATACAACGTCTCAAGTATCACAATGAATCGAAAAAGTCCTTCGAAGTATCACCAAAATAACATTGTTCGCAATAATATGGCCAGCAATATGTTGGTCGGTCCAACCTATAGGTTTAACAGGGAAATGCAACAAGGGAGAGCACGTAAAAACTCCTTTTCAATATCTCCGTACTATGATCACAAATGTGGTATACATATCCTTCAGATTCGAATCGAGGGGAGAGCCTTTCATATTCGACTCTTGCGATGCATCGACAGTGTACAAGTCGAATTGTTTGGGCTTTTTGTTCTTGGACGCCAGAAACTGGAAACAAACCTAGATAGACAAGCTAGTTTGAGTATTGTCAAAGTTGGTCAGAATGCTCAGTTATTTTGAAACATGCATGACCTTGAACTTCATCAGAACGTTCGCACTTTGCCGCATCGACGCAGTACGCTTCAACACCATCAGCAGCAGCGCAACCTGAGCCACAACCGGACTCACTCGCATCGCATCGCAGCAGCGCATCGTGCAGCAGCAGCAGCATGCTTGTGCTCCGGCGCGCGCTCCCTCGACTCGCTGCGTCGGCGGCGGCGCCGCGCTGCACCGGCAGTGGCAAGGCCCTTTGCGCGCTCAGCTTCAGCAGTGCTGCGCCGCAGATGCGAGATGAGACCCAGCGCCTCGTTGACGGCGTTCTCGAGGGCCATCGCGCCGCACTCAGTCGCTCAATCACACTCGGTGCGCACGCATGTTGCAACCACGTCGAAGCGCTGCGATCGACGCACTTGTGTGTTTCTAGTTAAGCAATGTGTGACTGACGTGAAGAACGTGCACTTGCTGCTTCATCGCACAGTCGAGTCTACGCTCAAGCGCGACGAGGAGCAGGCAGAGCTGCTGCTGGACGCGGTGCTCACTCACCGTCGCGAGATGAGCGCGAAGGAGAAGGAATTCAAGGGTCTCCCGACCTTTCGCGTTGGCGTCGCCGGTCCTCCAGGTGCAGGCAAGTCCACGTTTATCGAGACGCTTGGGCAGTACCTCACTGCGAGGAACCACAAAGTCGCAGTCTTAGCGATCGGTACGTACGTACGAACGAATGCGTGTGTCGCACGCACTTACACTACATTCGCACTGACATACGACTGGCTGTACTCTCAATCACCTAGACCCGTCGTCGTCACGTTCGGGCGGCTCGATCCTCGGCGACAAGACCCGCATGACGCACCTCTCAAACGACCCGAACGCGTTCGTGCGTCCGTCGCCATCGCGCGGGACGCTCGGCGGCGTCGCGCAGCACACGAACGATATTGTCTTGCTGTGCGAAGCGGCGGGCTACGACATCATCCTTGTCGAGAGCGTGGGCTTGGGGCAGTCCGAGATCGTGATCGACGATACAGTCGACATGGTCATGCTGCTCGTGCCGCCAGCCGGTGGCGACGAGCTGCAGGGCTCGAAGAAAGGCATCATGGAGATCGCAGACGTTATTGTCGTGAACAAAGCCGACGGGCCGTTGGAGTCGTGCGTGTCAACTGCACACTCACAATCGTCTCGGATGGTCTGCCGTGGTGGTTGGTGTCGTGCCATATTGAGATTTGACGCCGTGTGTGTGATTTCCTATGGGTATGCGCAGAGTCGCCAAGCACGCTGCAGTCGACTACATGCACTCGCTCCAACTCATGCGGCGCAAGGATCCGGACTGGGAGCCCAAGGTTCGTTCGTTAGGAACTCTCTCACTCGAGACTGTGATGACGTGTATGAAACAAAGTCTCACGCACTCGATGACATGCGTGCGCGTCGCTTCAGGTGAAGATGTGCTCCGCCATCGAGAAGAAGGGAATCGACAAGGTCTGGGAAATCATCGAAGAGTATCGCACAAGCATGAACGAGCTCAACAAGGTACGCCGCGTCCGAGTGTGCGTGGGTCTATCAGTAGCCGTGTCCGACAACAGTGCTAACAGCACGACCGGATGTCTCTATGTGACGACACGCTGTGAGTAGATCGCGAGGAAGCGCAATTCGCAGAGCTCCAAGTGGATGTGGAACCAGCTGAGCGAGCAGCTCATGAAGTCTGTGACAAAGAATGCGTCCGTGCGGCACAAGGCAGAGAAGATGAACGACGACCTGGTTCGCGGCTACATCAGCCCGCGCTCGGCTGCCG
>JAASFT010000283.1:0-25163 GCA_023333885.1 Globisporangium parvum
GCTGTCGACGTCCTCGCGGCGCGAGCGGGATCGAGTGTCGCGATCCATGGCTTTAGTACGCCACTGTGCCAGTCGCGCGAGGTCATGACAGCGATCCCGCAGCTGACGTGTGAGGAAGCCCTCTTTCAAATCTGACAACAGCCACAAGTAGCTCGCATCTACTCAAAGCGAGCTCCTCGGGTCTGTCTTTGGTTGTCAGCGGTGATGGTGTGCATTGATAGCGAGGCGGAGACGCACCGGTCAGACAACAGAGCGATACGCAACACGAGCTGTGCATGCGAGGATGCAACAGTGTCCAGCTCATCGCGGCACTGGCAGACCGAAGCGCAAGGTGGTCCTTCGGTGTCTATCCATTCACCTCGCAATGGACATCAGCTCTTGCTCTTGCTCTTGCTCTCTCTCTCTCTCGCTTGCCAGAGCGACACTTATACGCACAGACATCGTCACAGTCACACGCATCACTTGGTGTTGAACATCTCGACAGTCTTCTTCAGCGCCTCTGCGAGCGGCGCGACGACAAAGTCTGGCGTGTCGCGACAACCGACTTCGAGGCGCGACGCTGCGGTGGGGACGAAGAACCGCGTCCCGCGCGAGTGGCGCAGTCCTTTGCCGGCGGCGTGCGCGAGCGACGACTGCCACATCTCAAAGTCCTGCCGAGTCGCTGCCAGGAGCACAATCTCGGACTGCACGCGCTCGACGACTTGACCATTGTCGAGCTGAAGCGACACGAGCGGCTGAAGACGAGTCGCGTTCGTGATCCGGATGCTCAGCGACGCGCTCGCGTCAGCTTCGAGACGCACGTTCCCGAGAGGAATGATCCCGCGGAGCTCCTTCTGGCTCGAGAAGTAGTACAAGCAGTTGCGGCTGAGCACGAACCAGCGCCGGACCGTCGAGAACCCGCCTTTCTTCATCAAGAAGCCGTTGAGACTCGTGTCGGACGGCCAGAGCTCCTGCTCCTCAGCCGTTGCGGACCCAAAGCTGTGCCACATCACGTCCAAGAACACGTTCATGTCGCGCTCGTGGCTGTCGAGCGTCCGCAGCGTCGGACGCGAGCGCGGACCAGTGGGTAAACTGTCGACGCCGACGCTCATGTGCAAGCAGATGCGCGAGCCGCGGAGCCACTCGATGCGGTAGATGTACCGCAGCGGCGTCATCCACTCGACCACGGGGTTTGCGAACGAGCTCACGTTGATGTACACGGCGCGCTGCTCGGTCACAATGAGCCAGTGCGTGAGCTGCACTTTCAGTCGCGCACCAGTGTCGTCGTCTGCGACTGTCGCCGTGCTGCCGGTCCGCGTGCGCGCCACTTGCCCATCGAGAGACGGCTGCTGGTCGTGCGCACTGCTGCTGCTCGCGTTGATCTCATACACTTGCTCATCGCAGCTCTCGAACTGGAGCTTGATTGGACGCGCCGTGCCGCGCAGGAGCGCGAGTGTCTCTTCAAAGCCAATGCCGCGCACGTCGACGCCGCCGACTGTGATCAAGCAGTCGCCCTCTTGCAGAACCTTCTGGTCCGGTCGGAGACTGGTGTGCACCTTGGTGTGGTGCCAGCAGCTCTCGTCGAACGCCTTCACGATCACGTTCTCGCAGTAAAAGTCCGTCTCGAGGTCCAAGCCGAGCTTCTTCTGGTAGAACGTGACTTCGTACACGAGCTTGCGCTCGCTCCCGACCTTACGGCCGTCGACCAGCGCTTCGCTGTGCTCGTTCAAGCTCCGACGGAACGACCGCGTGCGCTCGCGCGTCGAGTCCATGCGGCGCTTCTCGCGCGCTTGCTTCGTGAGCTCGGATGCGTAGACCGACTGGAGGATCTCGTTGTAGAAGATGATCTTCTCGCCCGAGAGCTTTGCGCCGCCCGTCTTCTTGAGCAGGTCGTACGCGATCGTGTCGGCTTCTTTGTAGCACTTGAGCTCGTTGTAGCGGCCAAAGACGCGCGGACGCCGCACACGGCGCATGCTGTGGCCGTTTTGGAGCGACCGGTTCCGCACACCTTGCGTTGCGCGCGACGCAAAGTCAAAGATGCCGGCCACGGGCTTCACTGGCAGACCAATGATCCCGGTGATCGTCCCTTTCACGAACCCGAGCGCGCCGTTCTCTTGAGCGCCGCGCATGGGACCGAGCACGAGCCCTGCGACGCCTTCGTACACGCCCAAGCTGAGCTCTTTCGAGCCCTGGATCAGTCCTTCGCGAATGCCGCGCACGTGATGGCGCCGCGCTCGCGCTCGGATCTGCTGGTAATGGTCGTCGAGACTCATGGTAGCAAGTCCTTGCCCAAACGTCCCCGAGATCTTGCTCGCTGCGTCAAACGTCCCGTCGAGCGTGTTCGAGACGAGACTCGCAGTGCCCTTCGCGAGCCCTTTGCTGAAGCCCTTGCCACCGACCTTGAGCCCTTCGATCGGCTCGTAGACAAAGTCTCGCACACCAGTGCCAATGTGGTCGAGGAACCCAACAGGGTTGCCCAAGAAGTCGAACGACCCGAGGATCTTGTGCAGCTGCTTCCAGAGTTGCCGCGTGTAGTACTTTGTTACGCGCCGCGTGAGGTCGCCACTCGTGCCGAACGCGTGCTCGATCATGAGCGCGTTCAGCCGCACAGGCGCATTGTCCAAGTCTGGAACGTGCATCGTAAGGCTCGGGATCGCCCACGCCACGCCACTCTTCTGCGCGTCGTCCGACGACACAGTCGACATGGTCTGGCGCTCATAGTCAAACCGCGGGAGACCGCCGCTGGACGCTGGCGCCGACGCCGTGCGACTGTACTCTTCGCGCAAGAACGACGTGCTGCTGTGGCTCGACTTGAAGCTCGCCGTGTCGCGCGTCAACAGGCTCGGGATGCGCGCTTGGAAGACATCGCTGCGGTACGTGATGTCAAACTCGATCGGGTGGATGTGCAGGAGCGCAAAGTAGACCTTGCGCACTTCAGTGGACGACGTCGTCGTGGACGCGTGGAGGCTCTTGAGTGGATTCAAGTCGTCGCTCATCGTGTTCTCCTTGTACTCGACGAGCGACTCGGCCATGATCTCGATCGGAATGCTCTTGGCGCGGATCTCGCCGCCGCGGCTCTGCGACTTGTTCTGACTCAGCGACTGCATCATCTGCACAGTAGGAGCGGCAAGGCATAGTGTAAGTACGACGCAGCAATCGACAAGAGCGACGGGTACACAGGAGACGCAGGACGTACGGCAGTGAGGAACGCGCGCGCAGAGACCAAGAGCTCTTCGTCGAGCTGGCTGATCACGGGGTGGAGCCAGAACGAGCAGTGCTCAAAGTAGTCGGTCGTGCCCTGCTCGTTCGACCACGTGCAGCAAAAGTGCATCGTCGCGACATTGAGCTGGCGGTACTTGCAGTCGGCGCAGCTAAACATGTGGTCGTTCAGGACGAGACCGCCGCTGCTGCTCGCATTGTCGTCTCCGTCGAGCTGCGCGACGCGGTCGCCGACCATCCCAGCCATGTCGTCGTCGTCGTCTGGTGCGTCGCTGAGCGTGCGCTTGCGCTCGGCTGCAGCACTCGCGCTGCCGTGCATGCGCGGACACAGGAGCTTGCTGAACGTCGCCTCTTGGCTCTGGTTGTCGATCTGGACGTCGTCGAGCGTCATGTTGAGTCGCATCTTGGCGTTCACGCGCGTGTAGTGGACGTTCACGCCGGCAAAGTAGATGTACACGAGCTCCATTGGGAGCTCGTTCACGCACGAAATACCAAGGCTGTCGACGCGCAAGTTGATCGAGATGCCGTTCGTGAGCGCGTCGAACGCGTTCGTCGACGCTTCGCTCGCAGTCGGCGACTCGGACGCAGCAGACGCAGCGCTCGAGAGCTCGTGCTTGCTCTCTTTCTCGTCAAAGTCCTCTTCGCCGCCTTCAAAGAGCTCGAGCACCTTGGTTGGTCCGTCCGCGCGAATGCGCACGTGGACGTACGTCTTGGCGTTCTGAACGACCGGGACAACGTCTCTCGACGCGCGCGCAGTCTTTGGACCGCTGTTGATCATCGACGTCGGTGCTTCGTCAGCTTCGTCGTCGCCGAGCGCGTGGTGGTGGCTCTCGCGCGCCGCCATGCGCAGGCGCTTGACCCACGCCTTTGCAATGCGCGGCGTCTTGGCTTTGAGGTCGTAGCACTTGGTCGCTGTGATGATCGAGAACTGCGCCGATCCAGGGGCTTTCGTCGCCTTCGTCTTCGTCTTCTTCGCAGTCGCAGACGGTGTCTTCACCACATTCTGCGACGTGTCGTCCTCCGATTCGACCGAGTCCGTGTCGTCTGCAAGACTGATCGAGTTCACGCTGTACCACACGCTCTTCGCACTGCGGAAGCTGCTCGCCGACGCCGACCGCTTCGTCTCAGACACGCCATTCTGCGCTTGCACGACCTTGAGCACGCCGAGCAGCAGCATCTCTTGCGCTGTTGCAAACGCCTGACTTGCGCTCAGTCGACTCGCGTCACTCACGAGGAACGCAACCAGCGCCTCGCCATTCACGTAGAAGCCCTTGCGCGTGAGTGCGAGCTTCGCCATGTCGCCATTCGCGGCAACGCGCTCGACAAACGCCTCCGACTCTGCGCACAGCTCGGTCGACGCCGTCATGGCGACAGCGAGCTGCACGAGGTCGCGCGCACGCTCGTCGTCGTCATTTGCGTCTTCGTCGTCGTCATCGCCGGCCAACTGGCGCGACGAACTACCAAAGATCGTGCCCGAGATCGACGAGACCAAGCCGTTGAGCGACATGAAGCCGCCTTTCGACTGCGCTTCGACCGTCTTTTCAAAGATCGCGACGCTGCCAGCACCAGGGACGTCCGAGCCAGACCGAAGGTCGACGACGCCGAGGAGCTCCTGGTCGCTCTCGCTCGCAAAGTAGTACAGCATGTGCTCGTACAAGCGGAAGTACTTCTTGTTCCACTTGAGCAAGTTGTCCTTCTTGAGCAAGTACCCCTTGTGCTCGGGCTTGATGAAGAGCTGCGACGGCAGCGACCGCTGGAGTTGAATGCGCCGGTGCGACGTCATCTCGTCCAAGTTGTACTCGCGCGTCTCCACCGCGTCTTTCTCCGAGTCGCCTTCGACCGACGTCGACGACGTCACACGCATGAAGCGCACTTGCAGCGACCGCGCAAAGCTCGTGGACGTCCCAGCGAACGTCGGGTCTTGGTACGACGCAGACGACGACGACGACGCTTTCTCGCCGCCCGTGAGCTGGTCCCACGAGTACGCACACGACGTGCGCGGCTGGAGCTCGTCAAAGTCCCGCGCCGTGCCCCAGCTCGTCTGCTTGTACTGAATGCGGAACGACGTCATGTTGTCGATGCGGTACGGCGGGAACCGCTTCGACTCTTCGCGGAAGATGAGTGCGATCGAGCCGCCGACCATTTCGACTTGGCACTGCAGGATGTAGATGCGTGAGAGGTCGTTGCTGTCGCGGAGCTTGAGGTACGTCGTGCCGATCGAGTGGATCCGGAAGCTCCCGCTCCATGTGAAGCCGTGCAGGAGCGTCACTTCCATGAGCTTGTCCTTCGACGCACTCGGCCAGTGGAACGGAATGATCTCGTTCGCACCGAGCCGGAGCGTATGTGGGACATTCAGCTGTCGGTACTTCACTGTCTGCCCTGTGCGGTTGATCAAGATGTACCGCGGCACGATCGTCGCAATGATCGTGTCGGAGAACCGGCCCGTGCCGTAGCAGCTCCAGAGCGCAATCTCCTGGTTCCCCCGCCGAAGGTCGCTCGTCTGGTCTTGGTCGTACACTTCGTTCGTGAGACTGAGCACCTGTGCGACGCCCGAGTTCCCCATCGCATTTCGGTTCAACCGAATGACTTCAGACCACGGCGACGACTGCGACTTGACGCGCAGGACGTCCCAGTTCTTCCCGCCGGCGCTGTACGGCAGCACGTCGCCCCACGCCATCGGCCGATTCTGCGCCGGGTTGGTCTTCTTCGAGCTCGAGAGCAGCGACCGCGGCGTCATGTGGTGCGTGCTCGCCGTGCTCGTCTCGTCGTACAGACGAATGGTCGTCATTGTCATCTTATGGCACAGGTGCAGTCCATGCTGCCGTCCGTGCTTCTCGACCCTTGAGTCCATTGGAATGCGGTGACCATACCAGCGGTCGCCTTCAGGTCGTCCGGCACTCCGCAGTGACACGAACCGCGGCAGCGCGAGCTCGTAGAAGTCAAAGTCGTTGATGTCGAGGACGCCGTCAAAGCCGCACTTGGCGCACACGAGCTCAAAGATCTCTGCCATCGACATGCTCGCGTGCACTTCGATCACAACGAACGCAAAGCGGTTCTGCGGCAAGTAGATCTGCAATGGCCGCACGCTCTGGTGCAGCTGCATCTGAACTGAGCGCGGCGACGTGTTCAGCTGGTTGCTCAGTCCTTTGCCCGACACTGACCGTGTCGACAGCGGATCGAACGCGACCATGTCTTGCTGCGCACGCGTCGAGTCGAGGTCGGAGAGCGGGAACGCCTGGCGCGCGCGGATCGACCCTGGCGGCGCACCAGTCGTGATCACGTCGCTCGCGCCGCTCCCCATCATCAGTGCGCTCGCGGGGAGGAACGACGCACTCTCGGACGCTGGCGTCTGCAGTCGGTGCATCGACCGGAACATCGCAGACGACGGGAACGCGCCAGGCGTCTGCGTCTCGATCATTGCGGCGTCTTCGTCGGTCACGTCGTTCATCTCGCTGTCGTGCGGCGACGTGAGTGAGAGCCGCTCGTCCCCTTGGACTGACGGCGTGTGGTCTTCGTCGTCAATCTCGTACACAATGTCCGAGCCGTCGAGCTCCGACCGCACCTCTTGGCTGCTGCCAACTGAGAACGAGAGACAGACGTCGCCGCGATGGACGCTCGTCTGCGCCGCTTTCTTGCCTTTCCCTTTCTTGCCCGACTTGCGCTTCAGGAGCTTGTACCAGTTGAACGACGCCGCGCTCTTGCGGTCCTTTGTGATGCTGTCGAGCTTCACTGCCGTCACGCCAAGGCACGTGTCCATCCCGTAGCGGACGTTCCGGACCTCGACGATCACGCGCGCCATCTCGAGCGACTTGACGTCGTCAGGGAACCGCAGAAGCAGCGTGTTCTGGAGTCGCGCGTCCCACTTTGGGTTCAAGCCGCCAGATGGCGACGGCTTGGTCGTCGCCGTGCACACAGCTTGCATCTCGGGGCGATCCAAGTACCGGTCCTGCGGGTTCTTGAGCACGTACAGCGACGCGCGGACGTACGGACTCTGTGCGCCAAAGTACTGTGCATTGTACAGGTCCTTTGCTTCTTTGATCACGACGATGAGCGCCACGGGGTTCGACGCCGCCTTGACTTTCTGCAAGCGCGTCATTGCCCGGTCGCGCGTGCCGGCATCGTGGAACGACAGGTTCCGCGTCGAGAAGATCGCGTTCTGTTCTGCGTCGCTCGTGTGCTGTCGGTGAACGTACTTGAGCACGGACTCGAGGCGCTTCGCAGACGTGCTCGTCGAGTTGCAGTACTCGAGGTCGAGGTCCGAGTGGTTCACGATCCAAACCGAGCAAAAGATGATCACGTCTCTGCCCGTGAGCTTCACTTGGAGCTGCAGGTTCGGCACGTTCCCTTGTTCCCACGCAACGTCGCGGTCGAACACGCGGCCCTGGAGCTCGACTGGTTCAATCACATCCTTGTACGGCACTGTGTACGCGCTGCTCTTTGGATTGATCACGACCTTTGGCGTGCTCCAGTTGTAGTTCTCGAGCCGGAACGAGATGTAGAGCAGCGACGTCGCGTCGACTTGGAAGAGCGGGAGGATGTTCCCAACCGCCAAGATGCCCTCTGCGATCAACTGCAGCGAGCCGTTGAGCAAGCGGTACGCCACTGCTGTCGCGAGGCGGTTGTGCAGCGTCACGAACGGCGAGACTGAGAGGTAGAACAGACTCGAGTTCGTCGCTTCGTACAGTCCACGGCGCTGGTTGTTCGTCCGTGCTTCGTCGAGCTCGTAGTTCACGTCGCTCAGCGGATGGTGGTGCATCGGGCGACGCGCGCTCTTGTCGGCAAAGACGTTCCGGAACTCGTCTTCGACCTTCTCGTTCTCTTCCTCTTCCTCGACACCAGCGAGCGCATCGCCAGTGTCGCCAGTGCCACTGGCCTTTGGCTCGTCGATCGCCGAGAACGTCGCGCGCATGAGGTAGTATGCTTCAACGTCGTACGTGCACTTCCACGTCGGCAGGTCCCGCACGACGTACCCTGACAGTGGCGCCGCATCGAGCGAGTTCCCTGCGCGCGTCATGTAGCTCGTCGCCGTCTGGAGCTCTTCCGGCGTCGCGAACGTCTCAAAGTTGCACACGCAGTTGCCAGATCGGATGAACCGCTTCGTGTTGATCGACTTCACGACGCGCGCTTCGTCGCCGAGCTCTTCGAGACTCGTTGCAAGCGGCGCGTACTGGACGTACGGCGACGGCCGGATGCTGATCTTGCTCTGCGGGTGCATAAGCCGGAGCGGCACGTGGCACAGCTGCTCGCGGTCAATGACCCACTCTTGCACGCAGCCACCGTCGCGCGGCGAGAATGCCCAGACCATGAGCGGCACAGACGTCCGGTTCTGCAGCACGACTTGCGAGTGCAAGTTGATGAGCTTGCTCCCATCGGGCTGGATGCTGATCTCCGCGACGAGTATCGGCGGCGACAGCAGTTCTTCGTCAGCCTCGCTATCGCCGTCGAGCGACTCGGCACGACCGTGGAGACCCACAGCGTCACGCAGCGGCACCGAGACGTGGCCGACCATGTCGACAACGACAGGGTTCGCACTCACCCACTTGTTCCCGTTCAGCCAGACCGACAGCGTGTGGTTCACTGTCAGTGCGTTCCGGTCTGCGTCGCGCAAGAACCGATCGGCAGACGTACTGTCGAAGCTCCGCATGTCGCCGCGCTCGCGGCAGTCGACCGATACCTTTCCGTCGTTCGGCACGACTTGCTGGATGATGTTGCCTTTGCCGCGACGGAAGCTGAACTTGATCGCCATGCCCGTGTTGTTCTGGATCCAGAACGGCGCCGTGGACTTGGACCCGGTCGTGACAAAGTCTGCTTGCTTTAGCGCCTCGGTCGACAGTAGCGGCGCCATCGCAGGCGTGAGGTTCAAGTTCACGGTGTTTGGCAAGTTTGCAAACACTTCGACGCGGCTGTTCTCTTCGAGCGCGCGGTGCACGCGCACTTGGACAACAAACGGCTCGACGAGCGGCTCCCAGCGGTAGATGCTGTTGTTGAAGTAGTTGAACGACAGGATGCCCCCGACGACAGTCGAGCACTCTTCGTCTTGGACGTACTCGCACACGATCTCACGCATCTGGAAGTCTGCGATCGGGATTCCCAAGCTGTTGTTCACGAGCACGAGGCGCACTTCGCCAACGTCGCCCAGGAGCTTGTCGACTGCGTAGACCCTTGGCGCTGCAACTGCTGCTGTGCTGGTGCTGCGCTGGGACACTGGCACGAGCACGGGCGGCTTTTCATGGAGCTGCTCGCTCTCACTGTCGTCACTGGTGCTCTTGGCTGCTGGCGGAGGGGCAGTCACAGTAGCAGTCGGTGACGAGATCCACTGGAGGTAGTTGTTCACAATGTTGAGGAAGAGGTAGCCGTCCTGGACTGAGAAGCGCGTCTCCACTGGCGCAAGCACGAACGAGTTGCGCCGATGGAGCGCCTTGGTACCTTCGACAAAGTGGTCCACGACGAGCTGGAACGCGTTCGAGAGTGGGAACGACGCGTCGATCTATGTGGATAGCGTAGCAAAGCAAGCCACAACGTGTTAGTGACGCAAGCGGAGCAAGCGAGCGAGGCTCGCCAGTAGACACAACCAGTCGATACAGCGAGCAACGGGCAAACCTGCAGATCCGGGAGCTGCGAGAAGTAGACGCCGCGCTGGTCGAGCGCAAAGTGGCACTTGCGCATGTCGACGACGTCGTCGCAGTTCTGACACGTCGAGTACGCGAGCGCAATGTCCGTCAAGACCACGAGCGCGCGCGAGTCGGGTTTCCCAAACTCCTCGAGCAGCGACAGCAAGCAACCGTCCGAGTCGATGAAGAAGTCGATCTTCTTCCACTCCGGTGGCGCTGGACCCATGAAGCCGACGTCAAAGCCAAAGAACTCGGCGTCTGCAAAGATCGGCGTGACGAAGAACTCGACAACCTCCTGGATGACCGGGTAGATGAGCAAGCAGTTTGTGTTGTGGAGCTTCAGGCGGTACACGCTGTCAGTCCAGTTCGCCTTTTGGTTGTACACGATCTGCGCGCCGTCGCCTGGGAGCGGACGGAGGATCTCGGACGCAGTCACACACCGCGTCGGTCGCACGTCAATCGCATTAAGCGACAGCGCCGATGCATTCAGCTCGAGCGAGTCGTCTGTGCGCAAGACAAACACGAGCTCGAGCTGTTCCCAGAAGATGTCCGCGATCGGGTGCGCGTCGCTCGAGATCCGGAGCGCAGCGTCCGCGACTTTGATCGGGATCCGGAGCCAGATCGCATGGCAGAACTCGTCGACGTAGTGGTGGCCGTTGCAAGCGTCGCAGAGAGGGTACGTGTCTTCGTCCACAATCGACGAGACCTCTTTGAAGTTCTCGTAGATCGCACCGAGCAGCGTCGTGTACTGCGCGGGGTTGGCGCTCACGCTCAGCTCGTTCACCGACAGGTTGATGCCCAAGTACGAGCTCAAGGTCGCCTCCGACAGACTCTCGAGCTCGCGCTCGATCCGACCGGTCAAGAGCGCGTGGTGAAACAGCGGCTGGCTCGCATTCGACGTCGTGCCGCTCAAATCCACGAGCTCAAACTCAAAGAGCCCCATTGACGACGTCGACATGTCGACTGCTGCTGCCTCCGACGACGGCGACGATGTTGCTGCTGCCAGAACGTCGGACGTTGTCCGTGCGTCGTGAAACTCAGCGTTGTCTGCAACGAAGAGCGGCGTCATGAGCGACTGCGACATGCTGTTCACTGCGACGCAGATCCGGTCCATTGCCTCTGACTGCGCCATCGACGTGGTGCGGCCGCGCAAGCCGGCAGCTGCAGACATGAACACCATGCTGTCGCGACCGCCGCTACTCAGCGCCTCGCCCTCAGCCTTCGCGACGTCGATCGCGTCGTCGACTTCTTTCAAGAACCCGCCGAGCTGCTCCAACTGCTGGTCGAGTACGACGATCTTGTGGTGGATGATCTTCACCGCCTCTTCTGCTTCCGGGAACGCCTCAAAGCCTTCGTGCAGGTAGTTCTGCGCTTGCTGCGTCGCATTGCGCAAGTCAATGTACAGCTGACTGCGGTTGCTCAGCAAACGCGAGCGCTGGTTCTTCACAAGGCGCTTCACGTTGCGAAGCTCGGTGCGCCGCGTCTGCTGCGCTTTCGCCATGTTCGCATCTGAGATCGCACTGCTGTGCGACAGCCGCGAGACGTCACTAAAGGTGCCGTTCTGGAGAAAGTCCGAGTTCGCAGAGTCGACGCCTGCGCTCCAGAACCGCGCGTTCGTGCAGTGGAGGACGATGCTGTCGGTCGAGAACGAGCTCCGTGGAAGCACAAACGTCAGGTCGTTCGCGACGACTTCGTAGTACACGCGCTGTAGCAGCCCTGCGTGTGTTGCTCCGTCGCCACGGCTGTCCTCATTCGCAAAGGCGTCAGCATACACGCGCAACGTCTCGTCGAGCGATGTCGGGAGCTCGGACACGTCGACCGCGTACGCTGCAAAGATTCCGAGCGCTTTCTCGCTGCTTGGCGTCCGGTCGAACGGATCCGTGACCATCGTCAAGATGTGGTCCATCACAAAGTGGTGGAACTGCTTGTACACGCGGTGGAGGTACACGAGGCAGACCGAGTCGAGTCGAACGCGTACGACGGTCTGGTGCGCTGCAACAGATCCGTGGCTCTCAGCAGCATATCCAAGTTCGCCCTCGTCGCCAGTCGTCACGACAAAGTCGACGACATTCTTCGCCCCAAATGGCCCAGTGTCGACACTGTCACCGCCCACGCCGCTCTGGTTCGAGCCAATGAACTGTCGATTCGGCATTACGCTCGTCTCGGTCGGCGGACGTGCCGGGATCGCCAAGTCGCGCACTTGCAAGTTCCGCACCGTGCCTTTGACGTCTGGCATCCGCTGGCTGCTGCCACTTGGGACCTTCGCCTGTACCGAGAGACTCGCGCACTCGATCGCACCGACTTCGACAGCTCGCTCTTGACGCTCGTCTGCGCTTGTCTTGAGTCCGACTGAATCGTGAAAGATGCTGATCGTGCAGCCTTGCGGCAGCAGCACGTTCACGACGGTCTCGTCGTGGTAGCTCGCCGATGTCTTTACGCGGACGATCGATGCGTGCGACTTGAGCGTTGCCAAGTTGGCGCGGAACTGCTCCATCGCGTAGCCGTAGCTCGTCGAGAGGACAAAGCCGAGGTGGTACCGATCGTAGCAGCCGCCCATCCACTGCAGCGCCGTCGCGAGCACTGGGAGGTAGAGCTGCACATTCATGCGCTCGAGCATGACGTTCGTCTCGGAGACTTCGCCGACAAAGTAGAGCACTGCGGCTCCGCCATGCGATGCGTCGTCTGCGTAGAAGCGCTGGACTCGGGTCGAGAGACTCGCTGCTGGAGTTGCGAGTCGCGAGTTCCCGTCGACGCTGAGCAGCGTCTGTCCGCCTTCACTGAGTGTGGCAGCCGACAGTGTCAGACGCTGCGCGCTGCTCGTCGAGCATCGGCGCGTCTCGTACTGGAGATCGTGCACAAAGAGCTCGAACGCGCCTTGTTGCTGCGACTCGGCGCGTGCTTCCGTCACCCGCAGCGTGAGCTCAGGGACAGCGATCGACCAGCGTGCGTTGCAGAGACTCCGTGTCGGCACGCGGCCGCTCCGCAGGTGCAGGTTCTTGTCCGCGCGGTCGAGCGAGGCGTCAGGGAGGAAGAACACCCACTTCCCAACGACCCACGACACCATCTCGATCTCGTCCACGCGCCAGTCGATGCTCACTGCCGGCAGCGCCAGCTCGTACGTGTACATCGCGCTCTTTTCGCACTGGGTCGCTGTCGTTGCAGTCGAAGTTGCCTCTGTCGACGCGCCATGGGTGCACGCGTACGCGTCGACAGTCCAGCTCGTGCGCGAGTGACTCGCTTTCACGAGCGATCCGTTGAGCACGACGACAATGTCGTGTAGTGCGCTCGATGGAGCGAGCGTCTTCGTGCACTGGAGCGTCTCGAGATCTTGCGTCGCAGAGAAGAAGCGGAAGACCGAGCTGCTAAAGTGGCTCACGATGTGTGTCTCGTCTTCAGACAGCGCCGTCTCGCCCCGGAGCTTCACCAGCTCTGCGCCAAAGCAGAAGCGCTCGTGCACGGAGAGCAGCACTTGGACGTGCGCAAAGTCGACCGACATGTTCGAGATCGGTGCAATGCGCGCTTCGTCGTGCACGACGAGCTTGCTCGGGTGCGACAGGTTCCACTGCGTCCACCAGAGGTACACGGGCGCTAGCAGCGTCATCCAGAGCACGAGCGTCTCGTCTTTGAGTGCAACGACGGTCTTCTGCCGCAGCTGGAGATCCATCACAGGCTGGTGCCCAACGAGGCGACTCTGGTACGCTGGGACGATGCACTTGAAGAACAGGAACGGCGCGTCAGGAGCCTCCGGTGCTGGCGTGTGGTCAATGATCCAGTACTGCTGCCCGCCCTCGCATTGCTCGAGCATCTTGAGCGACTCGACCATCAGCTGCAGCTCGTCTTCAACACACGACTGCTTCACACTCGCCCACGCATGTCCGAGAGTCCACGCCCAGAGGCGAGAGGGACCGACTGCGCGATCGCCCTCTTTGTCGCGCGAGAAGAAGACCAAGCTCACGCCTTGGCGCAGCGCGGCACTGACTGAGAGACTCGGTGGCGTGATCGCGTCTTCAAACTCGTCGTCGTCGTCATCGTCGCTGTCGCCTGCGAGCGTGTACGTCTCGCCCGCCACGCCGTCGAGACAGTCTGCGAGGAGCCACTGCTTTGCGTACGCGAGGACCATCAAGAACCCTTCAGGACGCGACGCCTGCTGCTGCGTGAGGGCTGTCAAGCGCTCGTACTCTTCGTACGGTGCCTTCACTTCGATCAAGATCGCGTACAGCACGTCAATGTGCTCGGCGCCAAAGTGTATCCGCGGCTGCGCGACTGCAAGCTCATCGAGACGACGCGCACACGCTCGGCAGACACTGCAGGCGTCGCTCACAGTCGACGGACTGCAGCCAACGTCCATGGCGAGCTCGACATCTGGGAACGACGCGTTCGCGCTGTGGTAAAACAGACTCGCCTACATAGGTGTGCGAGGTAGAGCGAGTGCGTGCGTAAGTACGGGCGAATGGAGCTGAGCTGACGTCTGCTTCTCGTCCTGCGTACCTTGACCGTGCTGTACCAGTCATGGAACAAGTACGCGCGCGAGGTCGCAGGTAGCGGGGCGTCTGCGCCATCGCGCACTGCAGTCCCTGGCGCGTCGAATTCAATGTACGCAGCTACGCGCTCAATGCGCAAGAGCTGCAGCGCAGCGCATCGCGAGAGACCGAGAGAGCATGCGTCAGCGCTTGAGCTTCAGACGATGCTTCAGTGAGAGCAACGCACCTTGCGCGACTCCATGCCAGCAGTCGACTGCGGCGTGAACTCCAGCTCCCAGTTCCTGTCCGTGTTGATGAGACTGATGAAGCCGACTTCGAGCGTAGCGCTGCCTCGACGCTGTTGATACACGCGCGTCATCGCATCACCAAGCCGCATCGAGGAGAGCGAGTGCGTCAGCCTCGAGCGTCCTGATCGCAATCTCTCTCGCACGGCAAGCCGAGTCACCAACGCACCTCTGCAAGCGACGTCGACGTGCAGTCGTAGCGCACTTGCACGTCCGAGAGCTCGATCTGAACGTTCGCAATGATGTGTGCGACCAAGCGCGACAAGTACGTTCGGTCTGCTCGCACGCCCACGAACACGAGCACATACGCAGGAGTGAGCGCGGATCCATGGACGTGTGTCGAGAGCTACTGCTGAGGCTACACACAGAACGCACCGTCGCCAATGTCGCTGCCGTCGGCGGCGTCAATCGATGTGTTGCCAACGCTGCTGTCGTCGTCCATGGCGGAGACGAGCCCATCGAGCACGCTCGCAGCAGACTTGGGCGTCTGGTGCAAGAAGATGCGGATGTTGTGCGCTTTTATCACGACGGCCTGCGTCCAGAGCGCGCGCCACGGGATCTTGACGCTCAAGTGGCCGATCGAGCCCTCGCCGTACGACAGCCGCAGCTCGAGGTCTTGGAACGACAAGTCGCCTTGCCACAGCGACAAGCGCAGCATGCTCGAGTCGAACGACACGAACTTGCCGAGCAAGCGCTGTAGCAAGAGCGCCACTGCGCGCTGGAGCATCGTGTCTGGATTGCGACAGGGGGCACACAACGCGGTTCGTCACTGATGTCGCGACGGCGGCTTCTCTTCGCTTCCGATAGCTTCACTCGCAAAGCCGCCTCGCTGTCGTTTTCTTTTGCGTTGGCACGATTGCTTGCACGCGTGCAGCGTCACGAAGACTCGAGTGCACACTGCTTAATGTACGTGCTTGCTGTGCTCGGATGTTGTGCGCTCGCTCGCGTTGCTTCTTCGCGGCGCCACGTGCGCTCGTTGAGCGACTTGACGGTCGCGTCACTCGTTGTTTCGATGCAGGGGTTCTGCTGGTATAAAAGAGTGATAGTGACAAAACAAAGGATCGAGTCAATCCTGGGTTTTATCACTATGCCACATCCGCATTGGTTTTGTCACGCTGTTCGTCGTCGCC
This sequence comes from Globisporangium parvum, assembly GCA_023333885.1. NCBI lineage: Eukaryota > Oomycota > Peronosporomycetes > Pythiales > Pythiaceae > Globisporangium > Globisporangium parvum. The sequence continues at coordinate 15,705 of JAASFT010000283.1, forward strand.
TTGACGCAAGTCGAAACAACGACAACGACGATGGAGTGGGAAGGAAGCCTGATGCATCGGTCTGCTGCGCACGTACTTGAAACGCGCGACAGCGTACCAACTGTCCAAGACTCAAAATTTCGATAGGTGAGGATCGTAGCTCATCTCGTTGTTCTCGGACGTTTCTATGTTGATTGTGCTGACACCAAGGACTGGTAGCGCTGACCCGTACGCTGTGCCACGTTGTGGCTATGCGGCCTCATGAGTTTGGTTGATACAGGTCCAAGAGACTGGATGAATCGAATCGAGGTAGTCGGTCACGGCTTCTTCAAGTCCAATGAAGTGTCGATTGCAAGGATGTTTTCTCGTTGAGGTAGGCGAGAACAGATTTGTACTCGAGCAAATGTGCTGCGCCATCATCAATCGGTATATGTACGGATTGACGCCTTTATTGCCGTGCTGAGCGCCGAAATCGATTGACCACGTCCCGAACGATTTGCGCTGAGACGAACTTGAATTCACGCTGAGCAGTCGTTGCTTCATAGTTCCTATTGATCCCAGACACACTTGTGGTTCATTGGCTCGTTAGCAAAGTGCAAGTGAGGTTGATCAGTAGAGTCCGTGTGACTACCAGCTGTGCACACTTGATTGCTATGTGAAACCTTGTATTAGTTTGAAACTGACATTCTATCAAACTCTTTCCTCATCAAACGTCTCCACTCACACTGCATCCCTCTAAAAAATGTAGTTCTGCTACGTCTGCTGTCAGTGCAGCCGTTGCAACACACTCTTCTGTAGTCATTAAGCCGCATTTGCTGAACGCACTGACAACAATGGAGCTGCAGAGTGAAGCCCATGCGTAGACAATCAACTTGGCGACCGTTGGTCGTTATGGAAAACGAGACAGAACACACTTTCACTGCGCTTGTGTTGCTGGATCTGTCTTTTGTTTTGCCGTGTATCCAACCGGAGCTCGTTCTTTAGTCCATCGACCTCCTTCCACACAGATCGACCAAACTGGCGTCGTTCCTAGTGCGTAATTTACTACCACCCATCGAGTTTACCACCACTTGTACGTACTGCTGCCATTCCGTTTGAACCATCAGCACACAAAGGGTAGCGCGAGAATGGTTCACCTGTATTGTCTCGTTTTAATAGGTGTTTCAAACCTTGTAGGCGCACTAAAACGTATTGTTTTATGTTTGCTAGTCGTTCAAAATGGTCACAATCTGTGTTCTGTCAACAGCAACCCTGAGTGACACCAGCTGTTGCGAATCGTATCCGCGGCGACGCTGCTCCAGCTTTCAGCGCACCACTCGACACCGTCGAGTATCGACACCTTGTGTGCTGATTCTCCTCCGTCGAGGTCGTGGTCTACTGCAGCATCGGTGCTCAGCGCCATGTAGCGTTGCTTGAGGCAGAGTCTATCACCCCGTGAGCACGTTTCATGTGGCACGAGTCCCATGGGAGGAAGTGACGCAGCCAGCTCTTTCGTAGAGAGCGCTGGTCCATTGACTGGTGGGCTGTATTTCCTGACAAATTGGAAATTCAAATATTTGCATGCATCATGAGTACTCAAACCAAACGTTGATTCGCTGAATATGTTCAAAATTGTGGACCGGTCCACCATTCAGCGAAACTCAATGTTCCATCGACTAAGTCCAACTTAGTTTTGACTCTTTCGATCTATTTGAAAGTGTCAAGTCGAATTTGTGGGGCTTTTTGTTTGGGGCGATATTTTCTGGAAACGGACCTTGAAAGACAAACTGCTTGGTTTCTTGGCTGAAACAATATATATTTTTCAATCCCCTAATGTAGTGGTTTGGTCGCCTAGATCTCTTGGTTTTGTCACGCTTCACGTTGTTGCCTTGATAGCATCAAGCACACTCGAGGTCGAACAAGCGCGAGCAAGTGCACAGGTCTACGACCTCAACGACGATGATGGAGTGGGAAGGGCTCGTGACAACGCGAGCGTTCTGGGTCGCGGTGCTCGCGTTCCGCGTATGGAACGCTCTCTATGTGCGCACGGCGTTCAACCCAGACGAGTACTGGCAAAGCACGGAAGTCGCACATCGCATCGTGTTTGGCTACGGACATCTGTGCGTCCGAGCTGCGGTCTGCGCCTTGCGCCTCGCTACGCTGTGCTCCTCGTAGCTCATGCCGTCTCTCTCTCTCTCTCTCTTGCTTTCGTTGCATTAGGACGTGGGAGTGGCAGAGCGATGCGCAGATCCGAGGCTTTGCCCACCCAGGACTCTTTGTAGCGTTCTACAAGCTCTTGGCGTTGCTCGTGCGTCCCTGCATACGCCCTTTGCCGTGCCTGCCTGTGTGCGTCCAGTGCACTCACACACTCGTATCTGAATGGGCACTCTCAGGACTTGGACTCGCGCTGGGCTGTTGCGTATGGACCGCGCATTCTGCAGGTGCGTGAGCCCTTCGAGCTGTCTCCTCATGTGGGCAAGCGCCTCCAAGGGTCTCTGTCACTTACTAGCCCACCCACACGTACGCGCGCTACTGCTACGCTATGATCTATGTACACAGGGCGTGCTGTCTGCTGTGAACGACTACTTGCTCTACCGCCTCGCGCGCGTCTACTTTGATCGGCGGTCGGCCAAGTGGGCGTTGCTGAGCCAGCTCTGCTCCTGGTTCCTCTTCTACGTCATGGTGCGGCCGTTCTCGAACTCGATCGAGACGGTCTGCACCACAGGCGCACTCGCGTACTGGCCGTGGAAGTTCTTGGTGCGACTCTGTCCTGCGCCTGCTGTCGGGTCATCTCGTGTGACTTGGTCGCTCTAGCACCCTAGCTCATGCAGAGTGTGGCTGTGTTGGCTCTGTGCATTCGCCTGTTTGAATGCGGTAGGACACTGCGGCGGCTGCAAAGAAGACTGATCAGGCGCAGCCACAGACAGCGACAGACCCGATGAAGCGGAGCAACCGCGTGCTCGCGCTCTCACTCGCAGCGCTCGGTGTGCTCTTCCGTCCAACGAACGCCATCATCTGGCTCTACCCTGGCGTGCTGCATCTCGCGCAGACGCACGACCGCGTGAAGCTCGTGTTTCTCCAAGTGCTGCCAATCGCAGCGCTGACACTCGCTGCGATGCTCTTGATCGACCGATGGGGCTACGGCGAGTGGACGTTCGTGCCGTACAACTTTGTCAAGTTCAACGTGCTCGAGGTGCGAAGTGCAAGCTTGTGAGCGAGATGCTATGCTCTCTCTCTTTGAGTCGACGGCGCTGCTAACAAGACTGTGCACTTGGCTGTCAATAGGGCAAAGACAGTCTGTACGGCGTCAAACCGTGGGGCTGGTACTTCACGCAGGGCTTCCCAGCGATCGTCGGCACGGCGCTTCCATTCGCGGTCGCAGGGTTCCTCACTGTCCCTGTACGTAAACACAGGCTTCCACGTGTAGGGTGTTGCGTTCTGCCGCGAACACCATGTGCTCACAACAGTGTTGACTCTTTCGTCTCCACGATCTATCGCTTGACTGCGCCGCAGGGTCTCAAGAAAGACCTCGGCCACATCGTCATCTGGGCGATCTTCCTCTACAGCAACACAGCGCACAAAGGTACGACCTGTTGAGACAGCTGCTGTCTTTCGTGCTGCAGTCTTGTGAAGCATGGGCACTTGACGGTGCGGTCGATGCCTGCAGAGTTTCGCTTCGTGCTCCCGCTGCTTCCGCCTGCGCTCGTGTACGCAGGCTACTGCATCCGGAACCTCGAGAACAAGCTGTTTACACAGCTCCGGGAGCGCACGCAGCGGAACTTGCTCCGCATCGCAGTCTTCTCGATCGTCGTGCCAAACGCCGCGGTCGCGTACTACCTCTCGCGCACGCACCAGGTACAGCGCAAGTTTAGTCTGCCAGTATGCGACCGACTCTGTGATGCTGCTCACACCGACACCCTCTTGACTCGTGCTATGCAGCGCGCGCCAGTCGAAGTGATGGACTTCCTCCACGAACGCATCCAAGGTACTCTCGCGTGTGTGTCTCAGTTGGCATGCGCTGTTACGACTAACACGTATGTATCACTCTATCTGTCTGTTTCGCATTTGCTCGCTGGGGTCTAGCGACACCGAGCACATCGATCCACTTCTGGACGCCGTGCCACGCGACGCCGTACTACAGCTACTTGCACCAGAACGTCTCAATGTGGTTCCCCGACTGCTCGCCAGTGTACGATTCGCTGCTGCTTTGTGCCAGTCGTTCGCCATTTGATGCGCGCGTGGGAGGCAGACACCGAGCTGATCGTTGCTGGTCTCGTGCTGTCGTCGTCGTACGCAGGAACCGCGAACTGCCAGAAGGGAGCGAGTCGCAGCGCCTTGAGAACGACCCTGTCGAGTTCTTGACGAGTCGGTACTACTTTGCAGCAGCCTCTGACGAAAGTGGCGACAGCCGCGAGGCGCTGCCCGAGTACGTCGTGATGTTCTCGCCGACTGCGAAGAAGATCGACGATTTGCTCGACCGCGGTCTCTACATCGCGGTGTGTGTCGACTTGTGGTTATCGCGTGTTGCGCCTGCTTGCGTCGTGTTGGTTGGCTGACGTCTGTCTGTCTGTCGTGATGCAGGAAGCGTCGTTCTTCCACAGCGACACGAGCGGCGACGCAGACAACCCCGCCGTCTTGGATAAGATGCTCGTCTACCGCCGCGCGTGAGGCACTGACGGCAGTGATCGCAGCCGATCGATCGAACAGAGTTGGCTGGAGCACCGATTCGCGAACTACAGAGTTGCTGGCGAGGATGGCGATGGCGAGGACGATAGATGGATGTTGCTGTGCAGCGGAGCTGCCCCAGTGCGAGCTGGCAAGTCGTCGAATGCTCGTTCGCCCATGTGCTGAGTGCTGCCCACTGCTGCGAATCACTGAACGCTGAGGTTGGTTGGTTCGACATGTCGAGCAGTCGCTGCCGAGACGCACAGGTTGCCGAAGGTGTGCACGTGCTGGGTTTTATTTATGTCGGGTTTTTATCACAAGCTGGCACGCACGCGTGGCTCGGTAGCCGTCGCCACGGCTGCGCGTCGAGGCGACAGACAGTTGGAGTGTGCGTGCACGCGCTCGCCAGCCGATGAAGCAGCATTCTCCGACGCATGGATCGATGAGAGTGAGCGAGCGAGCGAGCGCGTGGGGGCCGAGCAAAGAGCAGGCACGTGCAGCCACTCGTGCGCTTAGCGGCGCGATCTTCTCTCGTAGCGGTCGCGCGAGTCGTAGCCGTAGCCACGACCGCGGTCGCCCCGGTCGTCGTATCTGCGGTCGTAGCGGTCGCGCGAGTCGTACCGGCGACCACGGCTGCGGCTGCGGCTACGAGGACGCGGGCGTTCACGGTCGCGGCTACGGCTGCGGCTACGACCACGAACACCGTACTTGGTGCTCGCTTGGCGTGGTCCCAGGTCTAGAGGCAGCAATAGCAGCAACGTCAGTCGTGCTGCTCAATAGGCTTGAAAGTAGCACACCAAGCGCAGCGTCGTACATTTGCCCGGCGTCTTCTCGTGGCCACGCTGGCGCTTCGCGTGCTCGATGCGAATGCGGCGTCCGTGGATCTCCTTGCTGTGTGTCGAGATCACGAGCAAAGACACATCCTGTGTGAGACTCTGGCGCACTCGCCAACCACTCTGGCTCCGTTGCATCGCGACAGCACGTACCCATTCAGCTCCGCCACAGCGTCAGTCGCATCGCGAACGTCTTCGAACGACACAAAGCCGAATCCTCTGAAGTCCGTCACGACCGCAGCACACTCACAGAGTCAGTGCATCCCACGCACGCCCGAGTCGTCGCAATAGAAACACTGAGTGGAAGTAAAGTGGCAGCACGTACCGAGACTCGCGCGTGACTGGGTCCGCGATGACTTCGCACTTCTCCACGCGGCCAAACTTGGAGAACATCTCCTGCATCTCCGTCTGCGAGAGCTGTAGTGACCACACATCATCCGTCAGCACGGAGAGCGCTCGCGCGATCCGTCGCGAGTGAACCAAAAGCGCAGAAAAGACGTACGCGAAGCGGCAAGTTGGCGACGTAGAGGTTGTTGCCGGGGTTATCGGCGTCCGGCTCAGTGCGCGGCTCGCGCGTGCGGTCACTCGCCGCAGCGCCACCGACTGGCGACGGCGAGCGCGATGTTGCGCGGCGACCAGCGTCGGCAGCGGACGCCGACGCCCCCTCGTCGCCTGCGGCAGACTTTGGGGACGCGCTTCCGGCGCGCGGCGACTTGGGCGAGTGGCTCCCGGCGTTGTCGTTGCTGCTGTCGTCGTGGTGGCGCGGCGACGCGGCAGGCGAGTCTCCTTTGTCCGACATGATCGCGCGCTCAAGCTCTTGCTCTTGCTGCTGCTGCTTCTGGCGGGCGGGTGGTGCTGGCGCGGAGGTGCGGCGCGTTAGCTAGGTCTTTTTGCTTTGAGAGCCGCGTCGCGTTGAAATCTTTAGCGGGCGACTGGTGGCGCGGATCTGGAGCAATCGTATTGCTGTCGCTGCCTAGTGTACTGAAGTCAACCGTGCGAATCGTCAGAGAAAGTCAGTGCAGTCGATTTTCGCGGCGTTTTGCACGTGTTGTACACTCGAGGGTGGATGCCTCGTTGTAAAGGCGAGTCTTTGATTAGCTGCCTCGAATTACAGACTTGTCCGGTTTGACACCTGGACACGTCGTCTAGCCGATTTGGTGCTTTGTTGCACAGCACTGCATCGTGTCATCTCGCCTTGCCAGTCAACAACAATCGGAATCTCACATTTCATTTGTATGCTACAGCTTGCAATGTTGTGCACCTATTTGTGTCGCTTCGCTCGTTTTGCGCATCAATACTGTCTACGATCACATAGCAAGCGTCAATGATACAGCTCGCATCTTTAGTCATCGCATCAGCATACAAATGCCAAGTCTGCCAAGCTGCCTTGCCCAAACGACAGTTGCCTCGACAGCCAAACCAACCAACCAAAATGGCGCGGACGAAGGAGTCGGCGCGCAAGCACAAGAGCGGCGCGCGCGACGTCCAGACGATCAACACCAGCGGCAGCGGCGGCGACAAGGTAGACAAGAAGAAAGCCAAACAAAAGCTCAAAGCGAAAGCCAAGCAAAAGCACGCTGCGAAGCTCGCCAAGCTCGAAGAGAAGCGCGTGCGCAAGGAGCAGCAGCAGCAACAGGACGGCAGTGGCGACACCAACGACAGCGACAGCAACACCACTGGCGATGACGACGACGATGGCTTCATCTTGTTCGACAACCCAGACACAAGCACCAGCGCTGCGACGCGGGCCGGCACTGCTGGCGCAAGCACGACTGCAGCCATCACTGAGGACGCAGAGGACGGCGAAGAGACCGACGAGAGCCGCTTGATGCTCGAGTCAATGCCGTGGATGCGCGAGCGCACGGGCTACGCGCACAAGAACCTCTACCTGTGTCTCCACGAAGAGATCATGGACTTTGTCGTGTTCATGAGTCCGTCACCAGACGAGCTCGCGTTGCGCAGCAGCCTCGTGCGCGAGATGACGGCGCTCGTTGCGTCGCTCTGGGACGGCGCGACGCTCGAGACGTTTGGGTCGCACGAGACGCAGATGTTCTTGCCGAATAGCGACATTGACATGGTGATCTTTGGCACGGCGAACGGCACGGCGCCGCTGTTTGAGCTCGCGGAGCGGCTCAAGCTCGACGACATGGTGAGCTACCTCGAAGTGATCGACAAGGCGCGCATCCCGATCGTCAAGTTCGTGCACAAGGCGTCGAACATCCAAGTCGACGTGTCGTTCAACATTGGCGGTGGCCTCGCAACGGCCGACCTCGTGAAGCACTACATGCGCGTGTACCCGAGCTTCCGGCCGCTCACGCTCGTGGTCAAGTACTTCTTAGCGCAGCGCGGACTGAACGAGACGTTTGCTGGCGGCATTGGCTCGTTCCTCGTGCAGCTCATGGTCGTGAGCTTCCTGCAGCACTACGGCCGGAGCCTCGGCGCCGACCACGACGATACCAAGTACAACAACCTCGGACAGCTCCTCGTCGGGTTCTTCACGCTCTACGGCCGCGACTTTAACTACAACGACCTCGCGATCTCGGTCCGAAACGGCGGGTCGTACTTCTTCAAAGAGGACCGCGGCTGGTTCGACGAGAACCGGCCGTTCCTGCTCTCGATGGAGAACCCAAACGAGCCGAGTCTGGACATTGGGAAGAACTCGTACGAAGTGCGCACTGTGCGTCGCGCGTTTGACTATGCGCGCCAAGTGCTCACGAACGAGATCCATCGCCGCGGGCAGTTCCACTCGCTCGCGGGCAGCATCCTTGGCACGATCATCCCGCCGGACTCGCACTTGGTCGACCGCGTGCCGCCGCACGCGTTTGGCTACGACGTCTTGTACCACGACCCGACGAAGACCGCAGCGATCCGGCGCCAGTACGAAGCGCGTCGCGATGAAGAAGCGCAGAAGAAGAAAGACGCCGAGAACGTGCAGCGTGCGCGGAGGCAAGCGCAGCGCGGGAGCTCGCCGCCGCCTGCAAAGCGCTGGCGCGGACGCACGAGTCGCCCGTACTGACGATCGCCCTCTCGTTCATTCGGTTTTGCTGCAAAGGAGGAATCAGTTGTATACACTAGTGTCCTGCTTGTCTTGCGTCAGCTTGTACTGCGCCATGCTGCTGCTCCGTCGTTCACAGAGCCCTGGACACCACGTGGTGCTCGAGCGCGTTGTGCTTGATGACCAGCCTTGTCATAGAGACGAAGCGAGCGTGACAAAACTCAGGTCAATCACGTGGCTGCAGAAACACGAGCCAAGCGAGTGATTGGCATTGCTGCCCAAACGACACTCGCATCGTCGCCGCCACCACCACCAAGCGAGTGAACGAGCGCACCTCCTGCTCGCATCAGCGGCATTCGAGCACTCTCGCATCGCCATGCTCCGTCTGCGCAGCGTCGCAGGATGGCGCATGCCACTTGCGCGCCAGCACGCGATCACAGACGCTCAGCTCCGCCGCTCGACAGCGCTTGGAGCGCTGCGGAGCGTGTCAAGCGATGCGCAGACAACCACCATGTCGTCGTCCTCGTCTCGCAGTCGTCGTCGCCACCAGTACATCTCGCTGTACAACTACACACTGCTCGAGCATGAGCAGTTGCCCAAGCTGCGGCGTGAGCTCTTTCAGCGCTGGAGTGAGCTCGACGTGCTCGGTCGCATCTACATCTCGCAAGAGGGCATCAACGCACAGCTCGTGCTGCCAGAGCCAAACGTCTCAGCGCTGAGAGCGTCGTTCCCAGCGCTCCTGACGAACGCGAAGCTCTTCTACGGCCACTTATTCGACGAAGAGGACGACACACAAGTCGATCCAAAGACACTCTTCCACTCCTCACAGACCCAGAGCAGCACCAACACGCTTGGAGCTCAGGATCTGTTCCACAAGCTCGACATCCGCATTCGCGACCAGATCGTGCGCGACGGCTTCGCGAAGGGCCACCTCGACCTGCAGGACTCGGGCGCGTCGCTCCCGCCTGCGCAGTGGCACGCGCGCTTGCGTGAGCGCAATGCTGCGAA
>JAASFT010000284.1:0-25109 GCA_023333885.1 Globisporangium parvum
CGTCTGCTTCATGCCTGGAAAGAGCTCTGTGATCCCAAGACGCGCTTCAAAGCCGATGAAGAACAGCGCGAGCGTCAGTGCCGGGTCGATGCGCTCCTTGAACACCTCGCCGAGGAGACTCACGATCGTGATGTACAGCGATATGAGGTCGGCGCGCATGAAGCGCTGGAACTTGTTCTGGTAGACCTCAGACTCGACTATGCTCATGCATCCAGCGGTGCTGACCGAGCTCTCGCCAATGAAGAGCTTGGTGCTGCGTGTCGTCGTGTCATTGCTGAGCATCTCAATCACGACCGAGCTCGCACGGAGTGTCGATGTGCCTGCAGCCTTGTAAACAAGCACGAATCGTACGAGTAGTTGTCCACGGGCGGCGTCATGACGACCTTGAGATGCGAGATCGAGTGCTGAAGACGTCGTCGTCACGCTGCACGACGTCGTTTCGGTCGCTATGATGCAGTGGGGACTGCACCGACCTAGCGCTCATTCACGAGTTGAGTGAGAGGACTCGCTGGACAGGCGGGTGGATGCCCACTACAGCGCTAGCCAAGTCGCCATTGCGCCGCTACTTGACGACATCGACCCTACCTCTTCTGCGCGAGCACGAGTGCGCGCTTCATGCGAGTAGACGTCGGCAATAGAGTGCGGCATGAGCTGGTGCACATCAGGCTGTGGCGTGCGAGGGCCCCGCGATCACCTCGCTGTCCGTCCATTGGTGCCTCACAAGGACTCCTCGATTTCCAACGTCGCGTCTCGGTTTCGCTATACATAATACAGGACGCTATCGAACGACGCGCTCGCCAAGTTCCAGCAGCAGCAGCGCGACTCGCGCGTGGGTCTTGTCTGTGATCAGCGCGTCCTACCTCGACAGCGTCGACGATGCTGAGTGCGGCGCGATATGAGCACCATCCGCAGCCACCGCAGCACCAGTTCCGGCAGTTCGCCGCGTCGATGCTCGAGCACTTGCGCAAGCCCTCGGCGCGGCACACTGGCGGTGGTGGTGGTCTCTCGGGTGCAAAAGTTGCAGCTGGGAACGCGTCGCCCAACAAGAACTCCAAGAGCTTCAAGAGCATCCGCAGTATCAAGAGCAATCGCACTGGTGGACGCGCAGACGACGATGAGCTCTGGGAGTACTCGACAGCACTGCCCGATGTGCTGAACGAGCCAACGAACCAGCAAGCACTTGCATTTGCTAGAGCTAGCTCAACGTCGACGAACACAGGCGATGGGAAAGCACTCAAGAGTGGCACGCATGAGCACATCGTTGCAGTGCCGCCTGAGATCAAGCGACAGCCAAGTCGCAAGAAGACTCTTCACGACGCAGAGGAGTCTGCAGACGAACAGCAAGGCGGCAGCAAGCGCGTGCGAACACAGGACCTCTACGGCGCCTACACGACAGGAGACAACCGCGAAGACGACGACTTTGACGACGACGACCTCGACGACGAATCACCCGAGTTCGACCAAGCGCTCACGGCCGAAGCGCAAGACGAGCTCGCGTACTTCTCCCAGCGCATCGGCCACGCCGACTTTAAGCTCGCGCGAAGGCTCGTGGTCCATCCACACGGCCGCACACGCGCGTTCTGGGACTCGGTGCTCATGCTGCTCATCAGTTGTACGTGCGAGGGTGTGGTGAAGAGCAACCATTTGCTCTCTCTCTCTTGATGGACGAGCTGATGGTCTGACTGGCTATCCATCGCTTCACCGCAACTGCGCTGGGACTCACACTGCATTCGCCAGGGATCTTGATCGTCGTGCCGTTCGAGCTGAGCTTCTTGGAGCTCGACGCACTTGTTCGACGCGACGTGCTCCGGTTCGACCTCTTTGTCGACTGTATGTTCGTGGTCGACATCTTCCTCAAGTGAGTCCTCGCCGTCGCCCTGCGTCTCCGTCTCGCAGTGACTAGCGCGACGTGTTCGATCGATCGGTCGTTGCACTCACTCGCTGTCTGCTGTTGCTTGCTTGTGTGCGCGCCTAGCTTCAACACGGGCATTGAGAAGGACGGGAAGCTCCACTTCTCGTTCCGGTCGATCTACCGCCACTACCTCCGTGGCTGGTTCTTCTTTGACGTCGTCTGGACGATCCCGTTCTACGCGTTCTACGAGCGGAACCTGTTCGACCTCGATCCATTGACTACTGCTACGCCTCTTGCGAAGCACACGCAGCTCTACAACTTCTTTCGGATCCTCCGCCTCTTGCGTGTCGCTGAGCTCCCACATGTCCAGCGCCGACTCGAGTACTCGCTCCTCATCTCGTCCAAAGTCAGCAGTCTCGGGAGCTTCCTCTACGTCGTGCTCGCGCTCTCGCACGTCCTCAGGTGCAGAAGCTTGTGATCGCCAATGCTAACTAGCGGGCTAGCTGTTGCCAGGCGCACTCACGCTCATGTATGGTCGCCGTTGCTGTCGTCGCATCAGCTGCATGTTTGCGTACTTGGCGTTTGGGGACCAGGCGCACCTCGTGGTCGCTGTCGAAGCCGGGCTGCTCCAGAACGACGACATCCAGTCCAAGTACATCGCGTCGTTCTACTGGTCCATGATGACCATGACGACCGTCGGCTACGGCGACAGTACGTCCATGCTGCTTTCGCTTGCTCTCTAGCTCGAGCTGACATTGGCATTCGCTCACACGACTGCCTCTCTCCTCAACTCTTGCTCGTCACGTGCGCTTGCTAGTCACGGTTCGCACAAACACTGGTCGGATCTTTGCGCTCGCCGCGATGGTCATTGGCGACGGCATCTTTGCGTACGGCATCACGAACGTCGTCGCGCTCTTCCAGCAGCTCTACACCGAAGAGACGGAGCATCGGCACAAGATGGACGCTGTGAACACGTTCATGCACAACCGGCACCTCCCGCGCAAGCTCCGCGACGAGATCCGCGCCAACTTCTTCCACATGCGCAAAGCGACGCGCGAGAGCAAGCAGCACGACTACGACATCTTTCGGCAGATGTCGCGCACGCTCCAGTCGAACGTCGCGACGCTGTTCTGTCAAGAGATGATGCCGCACAAGCTTCCGTTCCTCGCTGGCTGCAACGCCGAGTTCGTCCACGAGCTGTACCTGTCAATGGAAGTGCGGTGCTACCTCCCAGGTGAAGACATCATCCGACAAGATGACTACGGCACCGAGATGTACTTCCTCTTTGTCGGCCACGTCCAGGTCTTCTTGAGCCACACAAAGGTCGCAGCGCTCGGTCCGAACGCGTTCTTTGGGGAGTTTGGGATCTTCAACCCGACGAAGCCGCGCCTCGCGACGATCCAAGCGCTCGACTTTTGCGAGACGCACTGCATCCAGCGCCGCGACGTCTTCCGCATCGTCATGGAGCATCCGTTCATGCTCCGGTCGATCAAGCACCTCGCAGCGTTGCGGTCGCGCAAGGCGCTCAACATCATGTACGAGAGCGGCGGCAAGTCGCGGACGCTGCTCCAGGGCTTGGCGTCCATGTGGCACCACGACGGCATCCTCGGGTTCCTCCCACGCACTGCGACGCGCGAAGACCTCGTGTCATTGCAAGAGTACTTGCCCGCAGTCCTGCCGAACGCTGGTGCAAATGCTCGCCGCGCTTCCGTGCGCGCGACTCTCATGAGCACACTCGACGTAGCTGCCATGGCAGCAACAGGCGCCGGTGGACGCCGTCGGTCCGTTGCACTGAATCCGGACCTGTCGCCAAGTGCGCGCACGGGCACAGTGCGAAGCGGTGGGAGCGCGAACAACGTCGATGCGAATCTGCTTGGAGCTGCGATCGCTGCGCGATCAGTCCCAGTGCGAGGTCCATCACCGTTGTCGCCACTGAATGGCAGCAGCAGTCCAGACACCGTACCGCTCCGTGCACGCCGGCGAACGTCGATCGACGGGACGGAACGAGCGCGCATCGCTGTGAGCCTCGTCATCTGGGCGGTAGCGCACGCACTCGCTGAGTCTCATTGACACTGCGATGTTGTGGCTACTACCTCGACGTCGTACAAAGTTCTCTATGCAAACAGTCCTGGCATCGTCGCCTGCTGCGGGACTTCGCCACCGAGCAAGCGCGTGAGCCACTGCTGCAGCGCATCGGCCGAGACAGCGCCATCGGGAGGGTACATGGCGATCTTTTGACCCTTGGCACTGCACGCGACGACGAATGCTGGCGCCAGGACGAGCGACAGCAGGACGCAAAGCGGCACAGTGTCAGTGCTACTGCAAGTGAGAGCGTACGAGTAAGGGCGAAGGGCTAGGAAGTACCGATCTAACCTGGTGACGAGCGACCAAACTGCTCTCGCCACTTGCTTTGCTCGTGCGCAGACAGCGTCGTGAGGTCGAGCCAGCAGAACGTGAGCGGGTCGCGCTGGAACGTGACTGCGAGGCGCTCCATGGTGCTGAATTGCTCTGTCGTGAAAGAGCGCGAGCAGCACGTGAGCACATGTGATCGAGAGAGCGACCCGACGCACTCGCACATTCCGCCGTGTCGTACCTCGGACGCTGCAAGCGCCATGCGCGCCACTGTCACTCGGGAAGAAGAGCAAGAGCCTGCGACCGCGCGCGCTCAAGTACATCGGCTTGAACGCGTGGATCGACGGCGCAAAGACGTTCGCGAGTTGCGTGAGTGGACTCGTGCGAGGCACCGCGTCCTAGAGCAAGTGTCCCGTTAGCGAGTGGTGCGGACTGACAAGAGTGCACTCCGCATTGTGCTCCACGACGGACGTACTGACGGGGCTTGCGATGTGTGCGGCGACGGCTGCTGCTCGGACGCAGCGTCGTTAGCTTTCTGCGACGGCAGGATCACAAAGACCCAGACCACGAACGCGCCGATTGCGAGCGTGATGTACGAGAACGGGAAGACCGTCGTGCTAGTGGCAGTGTTCGTGGTGTAGATCGCCAGAGACGACCGCGGACAGCGAATCGTGAGCTGCGTAGTCGGGCGAGTACTTGTGCCAGAGAGAGAGAGAGCGAGAGCTGATTGATGCACTGCGTACCTCCCAAAGCCCTGCTGCTGGCGCGCATCGAGTGCCGTTGATCGAAGGAGCGAGTGCAGGTGAGAGCGCCAGCGAAGCGAACGGCTCAAGCGAGAGACAAGTCACAACGCACCTGGTACTGCTGCTGCTGCTGGCGATAGAAGTGCTGCTGGTGGTGGTACTGGTACTGGCGCGCGTATGGATTGCCATACTGCTGATAGCGGGCGTTCGAGCCGTAGCCTCCGTGCTGCTGTTGCTGCTGCTGCTGCGTGTCACCACTCGCCAAGCGCTCGTACGCTTGGCCAATGCGCATGAACTCGCTCTCAGCGTTTGGGTTCCCAGGGTTCTGTCCGTCCATCCGCACAAGACAGTGCGCTGCTTGTTAGTGCGTCAAGCGCCATCGGAGCACTGAGCGGCGAGCACACACACGCACTTTGTCAGGATGCCACTTGAGTGCGAGCTGGCGGTACGCGCGCTTGATCTCGCTCTCGGACGCGCGGCGCGAGACACCGAGCACTTTGTACGGGTCCTCCTGATGCGCATACGCGCCTCGAGCAGCTGCATGCGCAGCGAGTAGCAGCAGCGCGAGCAGTTGAGCAGCACCTCGAGTGCCGCGCTTCATCGTTGTTGTTGGCGCAACATGCATCAGTGTTGCCTCCGACAATTGAAAAATAGCAAAACAACCCTGTTGTTTTTCATATTACAAATATGCTCGAAGTCCCAAACGGAATTTCAAAACGACCTCAAAGTGCGTGAGCTCGTCGACAAGCGTCGCTGTGCCTGTGCGAGGACGAGCGAGCTGGACGCGATGGCCGACCGCGCGCCTGCAGCAGCAGCAGCTGACACGTCGGAAGCAGACAGCTCGTCGCAGCAGCTGCTGCGCGAGAGCGACTTTAGCACATCGAGCGTCGACCGGTTCCTGCGCGAGCACGGCTTTGACATCGACGACCACGCTGGACTTGAGCTGTCGTCACTCAGTGACGACGACGACGATGGTGACGACGGTGCAGAGCGCGACGCGCACACATTACGCAGTCGTGATGCTCTACACATCGATACTGCTCGAACGAGCGCTGGCACTGGCGAAGCGAGCGCGCGCAGTGCCGCAGCAGCAGCACTGCCACCGACGAGCTCCGGTGGCGACGCACACGCAAATGACGACGACGGCGCCAATGACGACGCGCTGTCGATGAGCGACTGTACGATCGAAGACGGCGCAAGCAGTCGCAGCAGTGCGCACCAGTCGCATCTCGACGGTGGTGGACAGTCTGCGAGCGAAGAGGAGGAGCCCGTGACGCCGCGCTTCACGCTCCTGCTCGAGGAGGACCTGCTGCTGGTCGAGCGCGCTGGCCGTCCCAGCAGCGCATCAGCGCCGATCGCAGAGTTGCCAGAGCTTGAGCTCAGTCACGATGGCTCTGAACCAGCGCATCGTCCGCAACAGCAGCAGGTCGTCGAGACTGACGCACGCGATCCTCGCGACTCGCTTGATCGATCTATGGTCCTCGGCGCAGGCTCGGGCTTCTCCGGCTTTAGCAGCGGCGCAACAGACGAGCGCTCGCGCATTGCGCAGACGCTCCATGAAGAAGAACAGGAAGTGCGAGCGTCGCTGCTCCAGCGTCGACGCGATCCGTCGCTCCAGCCTCAGGCGCAGCCGTCGGCTCCGCTTCCGAGTCGCCCTCGACCGCCAGTGTCGAGGTCGAACAGTGCGCTGGTGTCGTCAGTGTCTGCTGGCGAGTCGTTCACGTCCGGTTCGCGTCGTGTCCAGGACGACGAGCTCAGCGACGCACTTGGTGTGACGGTATCGACGCCAGAGCGCGACGTCAGTTCGCGGATCTCGACGTCGCGAGTGTCAGGGCTCCGGCGTATTGGGACAGCAGCAGCAGCAGCAGCAGCACCTGGGCGACAAGTGAGTACTGGGACGCGCGCGTCGCAGCGCACGCTGTTTGCGACGCGCGAAGACAACGAGAGTGAGCAGCTCGAAGAGCACAAAGAGAGCGAGCGGCCGTCGTTAGCGCATCCGCCAGTCGTGCCGCGCATCCGAAGTGCGTCTGTTCCATCCATTGCGCGACGCGACGCGAGCACTGCTGTTGCTGCTGCGGCTGCTGTGCAGGACACTACCAGCAGCAGTAGCAGTGGCTGGAGCGACTTGAACGACAAGCTGCGGCAGCACGGACTCCAGACGATCGCGTTCGAGACGCTCGACGTGCGGACGCTGCATGCGAATGGCGCTCGTCAGGACGTGACGCTGCCGCACCGCGAGTCGCTCTACAACCTCGTCCAGGACGTCGTGCTCCAGCTCGAGCGCAAGGACCAGGTACGCATGCCCTAACGTCGTTGAGTGTGGCTCACTCTCTCTCTCTCTCTCTCTCTCGCTCTTCTCACATGCCACTTGCATCCTACGCTATCGATACGGAATGGCTGAGTAGATCATCCAAGACATCATCCTCGAGTCGAATCGCAACTCGCGCGAGCAGAGTCGCGCAGAAGGCGACCTCGCGTCGGTCGAGAAGAAGAACGAGGCGATCGAGAGCGCGCTCGAGAGCGCAAAGGCAGAGGTCGCGCGGCTCCAGGTCTGTCATCCTGCTTCGACTACGCGAGTGTAATGGCTCGCTGACACTGCTGAGATGGTCTGGCGATGCCTTTCATACACACAGGCAAAGCTCCGACAGAGTCGCGACGAAGCGGAGGCGCAAGCAAAGACGCTCAAGCAGTCGTGTCTGCGGCTGCAGCAGCAGCTCAAAGTGAGCGAGCACCGCGTGAAGGCGAAAGAGGTCGTGGTCGAGCGCATGCAGCGCAAGCTGCAGCAGCACGTCGATCGCGAGAGTCTGAGCAAGAGCCGCGACCGGCAAGTGTTCCGCCAGCTCCAGCAGCGCGACGGCAAGAAGCCAAGTGGTGCGCAGGCGCTCGAGTGCATCAGCGTGTACGAAGCGCAGCGCGAGGAGCTCGAGGACGAGATCGCGCAGCTCAAGACGCAAGTCGCCGCGCTCAACGCCGAGCTGCGCGACAAGGAGAACTACATTGCGCGTAAAGCCGTCGCAGCTGCTGCGACGTCGACGCAGCGCGCGGTGGCGCCGTGGGACACGGGCGACAGTGACACCGACGGTGCCACTCGATCGCCTATGCAGGACCATCATCCACGGCGCAGTCGTCGACTGAGTCCGAGTCTGTCGTCGACTGTGTCGGACGATATGATGCTCGAGCGCCTCGAAGCTGCTCGGCGCGAACAGGAGCAAGCTGCAAGTGCGCTTCGGCGCCGCGAAGCTGCGGTGCTCAAGAAAGTGAGCTCGATCGAACACGAGCTCGTGCACGCGCGCGAGACGATCGCAGAGCTGAAGGAAGAGAACGCCAACTTGACGCTCGAAGCCGAGTCGCGTCCGAGCATCCGCGACTATCGGCTCTGCCAGCGGCGCATTCACCAGCTCGAGCGCCAAGTGTCGGAGAGCAAGCTCGCGCTCGAAGAAGCGACGGATCTGCACGAGCTGCGCAAGTACATGGGCACGAAAGAGCTCATCGAGCGCGATCGGCTGAACCACCGCCTGCACCTCAATCGCCTCCATGCGCTGCCGCGCGAAACGGCGCTCGAAGTCGTGAAAGAGGTCTGTCGCGTCCTCCACTTGACCGACATCACGCTCATTGCGCCGAGTCTCGAGAAGCTCTGCCGCGTCGTCGCCGCGGTGCCGCGCATGGAGAAGTTCATTCGCGACGTCTGCGGCTTTGTGTTCTTGCACGGCCACAGTGGCGAGAGTGCGAGAGAGGAGGGGGGTAATGCTGATGCACGAGGCAGCCGCGCTGCGGGCTTTGAGCTCGAGCAAGTGCTTCCGACGCTGCAGCAGTGGACAGTCGAGCGGCGCAAGCTCCATACACTCGAGGTGCGTCTCTGTGGCTGTGTCTGTGTCTGTGTGCTCGGAGCAGTAGTGAGAGGACTGGAAGCGTCCTCACGCCGTTGTGTGGGCTTGTTTGTATGGCAAGCAGTCGTTCCAAGCGGCGATAGTGAGCGAGTTGTGCAAGCGGTCGATCGAGCCGAGTGTCCTGTCGAGTGCAACGGACGCTGGCCACGGTCCGAGCCAGCCAGCGAGTCTCGCGCGCGCGGTGCACATTGTGTCGGAGCTCATTGAGCTCGAGAAGAGCGTGCTGCACCACCGCGAGATCTACACGCAAGCCGCTGACGAGATTGAGGTGCGTTGGTTGCGTGCATCCTCCTCCTCCTCATCATCATCGCGCTCTCTTGCTCGCTCTCTGTCTGTAGCTGGCGCTCACACTGGTGACTGGCTGTGCTTGCACGCGTGCTCACAGCGCCGACCGAGTGTGCTCGTGAACCAGATCGTGCGCCACTTCTCGCACTTGTTCCAAGTCAAGAGCGTCGACGGCGTCCTTCCAAAGATCAACGTGCGAGCATCTCGATGGCTCATGCTCTCGACCGCTCTCTCTCTAACGGTGCTGTTCGCTGTTGTGATGCTCTGTGTGCCGTGGTCGATCGTGGCGCAGGAGATCTACTTGTTTGTGAACGAGATGGAGAACTTCCTCAACGTCGTGCGCGGACTCTTCCATCTCAGTACGTCTTGCAGCACCACCGCTTGCCTTGTGTGAAAGGCGATCATTCAGTCGTTGCTCCTTGTCAAGGACGCCTTGTGCTCACTCACACTCGACTTCATGCGTGCTTGCTTCTCTAGAGACCCACGCGCCTGTGACAGTGTGTCTCAACGCCATTCGCGACAAGCTCGAGCGTCCTCAGTCGCCAGAGCACGAGCCATCGCGCGAGAACGGAGATGCAAATGCGCACGAGCCACCGAACTTTGTCGTTGCGAAGAAGCGAGTCGCGACGGTGTCTGGCGCCAACAGCAGCCATGACTTGGCTGGTGTTCGGCAAGTCCGTGAGATGACGATCCTCGTGCGCGACCTCAAGCGCGAGCTCGGCGCTGCGAGCATGCAAGAGATCCTGCCGCGCACGAAGCGCTTGATGGAGCTCCTGAGTCTGTCGATCAACAACAACAACAACAACAACAACAGCTTTGACGAGGATGACGGTGATCATGGGTACTAGTCGAGCAGCAAGGCAGTGCGGCAAAGCGATCAGCGCGTCAGCATCGTGTGGTACCTCAGACGAGCTGGGCAATAGAACTCCAGTGTGTGTGTGTACTTGGTCTTCGCTGTGCTCTCTCGTGGCTCTACCTGGAGACGGAAGGAGCAGTGGGACTGCGCGTGCTCTTACGCGTGAACTGTTACTGCTAGCGGCGATCGTAGCTCTGCGTACTTTGGCGTTTCAAGAGGTACGTGCGAGAGCTCGCACTCGGTGTGCAGCGCTGCAAGTGCGGTTGACTGCGCTGTCTCTGCTTGCGGGGCGTTGCGTGCGAGGCGGCACTGGAGTCGGACGATCGTCGCTTTGAGCGAAGTTCGTCTGGGGTGGTACGCGGCACACAGCGCGAGCTGGAAGACGCCAAAGCTCGCGTTCACGACAGTCGGGATCGCAATAAGGAGGTCGTCGAGCACGAGTCCGTACACGATCCAGACCGTGTTGCTGATCGTCCCGACGACCACCATCGCGATCGGGATCGACGCAGCGCTCTTTGTGCGCACGACGTGGACGACAGTCGCACCTGGCGACGCGTACATCAAAAGTCCTGCGAAGATTGCGACCACGCCGATTGAGTGCGCGAGTTCGGTTCGAGGCGCACTCGAGCTCCGGATAACAGTGTACAGTGTCGTTGCAACGTTGAACGCGAACGCGCATGCGATGAGCTTGCGCACGTAGCCGCGTTGATCGCTCGCGTTCCGGTAGTACACGAACAGGAAGCCGATGCTCAAGGCACTGCCAAGCGCATACGTGACGAATACTGGGAAGTACTCGCGAACGAGGTAGCCGTAGAGCATCCTAGGATTCAACACCAAGAGCGTTAGAGGCCGACGCATACTCGACATACAGCTGCAAGGTACGAGAGCAAGCCTAGCATCTCACCAACGTACCAAGTGTGGTTGTACGACCACTGCACCACGAGCGGTAGCGCAGGCATGCTGCCGAGAGCTTTCTCGATGTGGATCCGACGCACGCTCGGTGCAGGACTCGCGCACATCACGAGCGCTGTCACAGACGCGAGGACTCGAATCACGATCTTTGCTGCTGCTGCTGCTGTCATCGCAGTAGTAGTTGGACTGCGCTTGAGCACTCCCTCCTGTGCTACTTCGCGTCGTCGGTCGAAGCGCGCGTGTGCGTCTGAGATGGCGACAGGTAGCTGGCAGGTAGCTGGCAGTTGACAGCTCTTGCTCGTTTCAAGTGCAAACGCAGACTGTGCACCAGCGGAGCGCTCGCGACGCGTCGAGAGTGAGGCACGTGCGACACCGGAGCCAGCCCAGCGTCATTGGGGCTGCTGTCGCCGTCGTTGCGCTCGAGTCGTCGACAGCGAAGCCTTGCCGCTGCTCGCTGCTGCTGGCGTTTCTCGTTGAACTTGCGCCTTGGTTGCTTTCGATACGCGGATCCTGGCGACTTGCGAGGTGGGCGAGGTGGTGGTGTTCATGGCGGTGTTCATGCAACTCGACACTGTCGACGAAACGAAGCAAAACGGTCGAGCGATGCCTTGCTTTGTGCTTTGCGCCTTGTGCTTTGCGCTTTGCGCTTTGCGCTTTGCGCCTTGTGCTTTGTGCCTGTGCACGCTGAGAGCGATGCTCGCAGCACTACTCGAGTGCTGTTCATATTGATACGTTATGGGGCATGTGTGTGAGAGGTCTGTGCTACGCATCGCGCGTGGCTCTCTATCTATGCAGAGCAATGTACTCGTCGATCGTCATTGCTCTGGAGTCGATGCGGCTGGGTGCTGCGGCGGTCGCGCTGGCTCGTAGCTCGGTGCTTCGAGCGTGATCTTGGACAGCTCCACTTCGCTCTGGATCGAGACCGCAGACGCCGCGATTGCTGCGTCACTGTCGAGTGCACCACCATTCTTGGGCGTGACCATGGACGCGAAGTGAACCTCGTGCTTCTCGGTGCTTGGGGACACGACGGTCGGCAACGTCGCGTTGCCCACTGACGCACCAGCTGGGTTCCGACGTCCACAGAATCGGCGCGTGGGGTGGTACACGACAAAGAGCACAACTTGAATGAGTCCGAGCACGAGGTTGACGCTCGTTGGCACGATCAAGATGGGGTCCCGCAGGAGACAGCCGTAGATGATCCACAGTCCGTTGTTCACGACGCCGGCGAGGCACATCGTGATCGGGATCGACGCTGACGACTTGGTCTTGGCAACGCGCGAGATCGCGCTGAACGGCGACGCGTAGAGGAGCAGACTCGATGCGATGGCGATGTACCCGACGACTTGGTTCCGCGTCTCGGGTGAGTGGTGGATCAGCACATCGCGCTTGCTCAGGACGGCGTACAATGTGACCGCTGCGTTACACGCGAGTGCGAGCGCAGATGCTTTGAGCACGTATGCGCGCCGCCTCGAGTGTCGAAAGTACACGGCGATAAAGCCGATATTGAGGACGTCGCCGACAGCGTACGTCACGAGAAGCGGGAACGTGTCGTCGATGACGTAGCCGTAGAGCATCCTGGAGCAGCGCGCGCATTCAGCAAGCAAGTGGAGAGCAAACAGCGAGCAGCGTTAGCGAACGAATGAGCAAAGACAACAGAGCAGCATATACCTACTAGAAGGTGCGAGCGACGTACCACATGTGATCGCACGCCCAGAGCGCGACGAGTGGAACGATCGACGTCTGTCCAGTGTGCCGCTGCTTGTGGATCTTGTACAGCGCAGTCGATGGACTGATGCACATGTAGAGCGCTGACAGCGACGCGAGGACCTTGATCACGACTAGGAATGTATCGCCCATGGTGCCGCTTGGTATGTGTGCGTGTGCTTGAACTGCAAACGGCCGAGACGCAGCAAGTGGAGGCGAAGCTGGAGCGAGATGAAGCAGCCTGTGTGCGGCGCAGGTCGTTTGAAAGTGCACATCGTGGCCATCGCTGGCGTTGCTCGGAGCAGCGGCAGTGGCAGCTGGTGCGCGTGCGCTCTAGCCCTGCTCGTGTGGTTGCAGCACCTGGGATCGTTTCACAAACTCCTGGTTTGCTGTCGTGCACTTGCTCTGGTGCAAAGGCTTACACCCATGCGAAACAACGTGAAGGAAACAGACGCGCATCTGGCGCTCGCCATCGCCAGCAGTGTCGAAATGGTCCAGGGTTCAACTTGCCTCTGGGACTTGCTGCTCGAGTTCGCGCGTCAAAGCCTGTCTGTCACTGTCGATTGAAGCCGTTTCACGGCTTCGCTCACTGTCCAATCGCGTCGACCGCGTGGTCTGATGCGAAACGAGCTGGGGTGCCGCGCAGACGCCCGAGGACGCACTCGCACTCGCGCACTAGCACTCGAGCTTGGACCAGTCGACTCGTCGTCGAATCGCGATGGAGGTTAGCAAAAAGTTCGTCGACCTTTGGTTTGGCGATCGCGATGCGAGTCCTCGCGTCTGTGACAGCGCTCGTGATGTGCGCGAGTCCTGCACCGAGCGTGCGTCGGATCCACATCGAGAAAGCTCTCGGCAGCATGCCTGCGCTACCGCTCGTGGTGCAGCGGTCGTCCAACCGCACATGTTTCGTTCCGAACTTTGGTTCTTGGTTCGCATCGAGTTCGTTTTTGCGCCTTTGTTAAACGCAGCTCGCTCACAAGATACGAGCCACGAACCATGAACCACGGACGACCATGCGAACCACGAACCACGAACCATGAGCCACAGACAACCATGCGAACCACGAACCATGAACCATGAACCATGACCCATAAACCATGACCATGAACAACCACGGATGAAGACGCGAACCATGACCCATGAACAATGAAAGACCACGGACCACGAACTGCCAGGCGACGCAGTTTCGTGGTCCAGTCGCACCGAGATGCCTGTCTGTCTGTGACTGACTGCCCAGCGATCGATCGCGAGCTAGGCGACGATCGCAAGCGAACTGTGGGCGGCGATCACGAACTTTGCGAGGGCGACGACCGCGAGGTTGGGTGGCGCCACTGAGGAGATGACGACGATGCTCCGCTCGACTGTTGTGCACAGCATCGTCGCGTGCTGGTGCCTCGTGTATCTTGTGCTGCCACTGCAGCTAGGCACGGCGGTGGTGTGCTGCAGTGAACCAAGCGACTATGACGCTGAGCGCGAATCGACTGCCGCGATACTGCCGCTCGTGCTACTGACGGAGCAGCGCGCAGTCGAGCACCAGCTGGCGCTCTACAAACGCAAAGCAGCGATCCTGCGCGCGCTCATTGACCACTCCAAGCGCCAGGGCGGCAACAGCACCAGCACCAGCACCAGCACTGACAGCAGCGGCGGCGGTCGGAACCGAGGCGACAAACATCGCTCAGTCGCCACGCCGACCGAGGCGCAGAGACAGCGAGCACTCACACTGCAGCGCAACCGCGAGCGAGCGCACCGCCAGCAGCAGCAACACTCGCCAACGCAGCGCGTGAGCGACTGGTTTGAGCGCGAGAGCTCCTTCTACCCTCCCAGTTCCCTCCCGCACCGCAACGCCAACCATACGTACGACTCAAGCACGAGGTCGTGTGCGAGCAGCACAACCGACGAGCATGACGTCCGCGTCGACTTGCTCTCGTTCCGTCCGACTGCAACCCTGAGCGGCAACAAGAAGAACACGCAGCGTATGCCGAGTGCAAGCGCTGATGCGCCATTGTTGCAGTTCCTAGCGCTTGTTGATATGGCGCGCGGTCGCATGGACTTGCTTCATCCGACGACCAAGCAGCTCGTGTGGCAGCACTGGCTGTTCCAAGACACAGTCGAGACAACGCGCGGACTGGTCGACTACGTCTTCGTCTCGGAGCGCACATCGTACCTCGCCACGCTGCGAGTGAACGGCGAAGTGAGTTTGTTCAAGCTCCGCGTGCTTCACAACCGGCGCTTGGTCTCGGGCGACTACCGCGTCCCGAGTCGACTCGATCGCCCAATGTGCAAGTGGCGCTCTGTCGGCTCCACTGACGCACTGCCTTCACATCAGACGAGTGTGCTGGGGATGTCTACTCCACCAACGCCGTGGCTAGCGAGCGCGCGCACGCCTGGCGTCATCGACACGACGACGTCGCCAGCTCTGAGCCACTTGCATGTGGACATTGAGCTCCTGTTTCGCTCATCGCCACCTCTTAGTACCACTCAGAGCGTGCGCGCCACCAAAGTCGCGGTCGTGACGCTCTACAACCACACGTACGTGATCACAGCGAACGCCGACGGTGAGCTGGCGTTCTTTCACGGCGAGAACGGCACGTTCATCACGCGCATCTCGACTCCGTTCGCTGGCACCAACCGCATCACGCAGCTGAAAGCGCTTCCGAACGGCATCGTCGCGATCGCAGCTGGCAGTCGCATTCACTTTGTGAACGCACTCGAGCAAGTGCTCGTGCCTGGCGTCACGTGTGACAGCGACGCGCTCGCAACGATCACGAGCATCGACACGGACCCGTGGCGCCGCTCGACGATCTACGCTGGCTCCAGCAGTGGCCGCGCACTCGTGTTCCAGCTCCAAGCGTTTGATCGCTTGCGACGAGCTGGTCGACGCGCACACCGAGTTGACCGAGAGACTCAAGCTGACGCGATTGAGCACAGCTACCAGCCAGCGTGTTTGCTGGTAGACCAGCTCGTACCGAGACAGCAGCTCATGCCCTATGAGCAACGCGGCGATGCGCTCCATCACCACACGGCGCACGTCCGCGCGATCCCAGGTCTCCTCGTCATGACGACGCGAACTCAGATCGTGTTGTTCCAGACGAGCTACGACGCACTGCCAGTGTACATGACTGAGCAGTCGGTCTCGGCCGAGTCCACGACCGCGTCGCTGCTAGGTCATGATGCTCAGAAAGAAGGGCATCGTGTCGAGCAGATCGTCGCGCTCGCTGCTGCGAGCGACCCGCTCACGCACCCAGCTGCCCTTGCAGTATTTGTGCTCGAGACGGGCAACGAGCGCTCGGACGCTTGCTCACGACTGCATGTGGACGTGTACGCATCGTTGCTTCCGCAGCCAACGACGAGCCT
The DNA here is from genome assembly GCA_023333885.1 of Globisporangium parvum. Lineage (NCBI taxonomy): Eukaryota > Oomycota > Peronosporomycetes > Pythiales > Pythiaceae > Globisporangium > Globisporangium parvum. The sequence continues at coordinate 15,946 of JAASFT010000284.1, forward strand.
CGACCTCAGCTGGCTGCGCGCGCCGATCATGCTGCTGTGCGCAGTTGCCGTGATGTACTGGCAGCAGAGCCGCGGCGCAAGCAGCAGCAGCAATCTGAGCGAGTTTGACATCACGCAGCTTGCCAAGATGACGATGGCGACAGGAGCCACGCGACGTTGAGCTCTTGTTGCGTGCAAGCTCGCGTCATGGATGGTGTTGAACAACACTCGCGGTCGAGGACCGCAGTCGCCTTGAAGTCGAAGCGCACCACTTGAATGGTGGTGTTCTCTGTGCGCCAATTAGCTCTACAAACACCAAGTACAGAGTCGCTTCGCGCTTGTTTCTTCCACATTCGATTCATCGCATACACGATCAAGTCTACATTGATTTGCGCTGTTTGGCTTCCACACACGCAAAGGCGAGCAAAACAGACTCAAACACAAGAAGAGCAAGAAGAGCATGGAAGGCGGCGGCGGCGGTGGACTGCTCGGCTCGGGCCTCGGCGTCGGCCTCAACGCGTTCGTGTACGCGCTCGTGGCGCTGCACGTGCTCGTGCTGGTAAGAACTACGCTCCCTCCGTTTCTCTCCCAGCTCTCGCAGCACCTGGGTGGGTCACCAGCGCTTCCCTTCCTCCCTTCCTTCCTGCATCGGAGCCTGCTGAGCCGCGTATGGCGATCGCTCACGCGTCTGCATCTGCATCTCTGTGGGACTCTGCATGCATGCGTCTCGCAGGCGTACTGGGTGATGAAGTTTACGCAAGACACTACCAGATCGTCGAAGCGCGCCATTAAGAAGCGCCAGTGAGCACGCGCCAGTCGACTGACTGACTGACTGACTGTCGATCGCACTCACAGACAGCAACAGCGTCTCCAGCATCGCAAGCGACGATGGATGGATGGAGGGGACGAGGTATCGCCCATGCGTCTGTGTGTGAGCGAGAGTGCGCGAGGATGTGCGCGTGCATGTGCAGTAGAGACGAACGCGCGATCGAGTGAACGAATGAATGCGCGCGTGCGTGTGGATTAGCGTCTCGCTCGCTCTCTCAGGCGCTCTGTCTTCGTCAGGTCGGTCGCCCGCAGCACACGCAGCACGGGCGGCTAGTCTTTGAAGAAGATGCGCGCGCCGTTGAGCGACCAGTCGAGCAGGTCGAACTCGCGCCGGTTGAGCTCAATGCGCTTCGCGGTGAGCTGCAGCGTGTGCACTTCCTCTTCGTCGTCAATGAGCTCTGCAGTCGTCTCCTTCTGCTTGCGCAGCGCTTGCTCCTGCTTGCGCGCTTCGCGCTCCGCTTGCTTGATCTGCGCAGACAAGCAGCCCCGTCCGTCCGTCCGTGAGTCAGTCCGTCAGTCCGTCAGCCAGCCAGCCTCGCTTCCTCAGCGTTGCGACGTACGTTGTACGCGTCCTCTTCCTCTTTGTACTTGCGCACGACCTCTTCGAACCAGTGCAGCGCGTCAAACATCTGCGAGACGTCCAACCCGCATGGACACACACAGGTGCGTGAGCTCAGACAACCACCGTGCACGACACCACACCACCACGGCAAAACCACACCACCACAAAACGGCACACACGACGCACCTCGCCCTGGTTCAAGATCGCGAGGATGTACGCGAGTCCGATCGCAAAGCCGTCGTCCGAGAAGTACGACTCGCGGCGGCGCGTGTTCTTGTACATGAGGTCTTTCGCTTGGACCGTCGTCTCGACAAAGTTGATCGTGAGCGCAGGGATGATGTGGTAGAAGTTCACCAAGTGCTTCTGCTCGTCGCTCGCTGTGACGTCCTGGAAGACCTTCACGAGCACTTTGAAGTAGTCGTTGTTCTCCGAGAAGTTCTTCGCGAGCGTCGAGATGACCGAGTCGAGGTTCGTCGCAGCAATGACCGTCTCGCGCGAGAGCTTTGCGCCAGTGATCGCAGCTTGCGTCACGTCGCCGGTCTCGTCGTCGGCCTCTTGCGCAAGGCCGTCGCCGGCGTACGCGGCAAACTTGAAGTGCGTGTGGTTCAGGTCGGGAACGAACTTGATCGCATTGCTGCAGTAGTTCATGCCCGCTGACCGGACCATGCGGACGTACCCAAGCGCATTGCCAATCTCCGTGATGAGCATCCGGAACTGGTCCAAGAACGTCTTGCCCGAGTCCGAGACGCCGAGTTTCCGAATGTCGCGGTTGAACTGGAACGCGCGCTCGTACGGGTACTTGTTATCGACGCTCGGGTCGTCGCGGTGCTTCTTGTACCACCGCTTCTCGCGCTGCAAGTAGCTCTTGATGTACTCGTCAAAGAGGAACTGCGAAAAGATGTCAAACTTCTTGGTCAGGAACTGGTACGTGAAGTTCACAGTCGTGTTCATAATCCCCATGCCGTGCGTCCGGATCGAGCTCGCGATCGAGTGGATGTTGATCGAGTTGAGGTGGCGCGAGCCCTTGTCACTTCGCCGCTCCAGGAAGAACTGCTGGTTCAAGTTGTAGTTGTACCGCGCGACGAAGATCTGGATGTTGCGCATGATCTGGAGAATGTCGAGTCCTTGGTCGAGCGACCCCATGGGCAAGTGGTTGTCTGCGAGACTCAAGCCGTACTTGTCGTTCGCGAGGTTCCGCATCTCGCCGTACGTCTTCCAGTCATGGAGCGCCACAGTCGTGAGGTTATAGAACGTATTCTCGAGGTAGTGCGTGACTTGGAGACGCAAGTCGAGCGTCTTGCCATGCACTCGGATCGGTCGCAAGTCCATGTAGTAGTGCAGGACTTTAAAGTCTGCGCTCTTCGGGTTCGGCGCGTCCAGGTGGTCGAGGTGGACTGAGTGGATGTGCAGCCGCAGGTCGTTCTCGACGTCTTTGCACAGGTTCTCGACAATCTCTTCGTCCATGACCGAGTCAATGAACGCCGAGTACGCACTTACGTACGCGCCATTGTCAGCTTCGTGCTGCGCGCCGCGCAAGAGCTTGATCGCATCGAGGAAGCCGCCAATGACGTACTGGATCCGGTTCGCTTGCTCCGGTTGCCCGTACAGATCTTGCAAGAACGGATGCAAGAGCTCGCGGCTCCAGTAGAAGAACGAGCAGTCGCACGCTGTGCGGATCTTGCGCTGAAAGTCGCTCAGGAGCCGGAGCTTCCAGATGAGCTTCACCGGCTCGTCGGCGTTCTTGAGACCCATGGGACCGCCGTTGTCTGCGTCGCTGCCTGCGACGCTCGACGCGCCGCTGTCGGGCGAAATGAGCGCGATCTGCGTCGCGAGGTCCAGCACAGTGATGCGCGTGTACGAGAACGACTCGCCACTGTGGAGGATGTCTTCAATCACAGTTACAGCGGCGAGGACGTCGAGCTTCGTGTCGTCAAAGCGCTTGCTCGCTTCGAGCTTCGCTTTGAGCGGTCGGAAGAACGCAAAGAGCGAGTGCGCGACTTGCCGGAGCAGCAGCGACGAGCTCTCAGCCAAGATCGGGTTCTTCCGCGCAAACATGAACTCGACGGCTTTGAGGATCTCAATGCACGTGTACAGCGGCCGCACGACGCGCTTCTGCATTGGAATCCCGAGCGCCAAGTGCAAGTTCACGAGCGTGTGCATCATCGTTTGCACGCGCTTGGCGAGGATGAGTCCTTTGAGGATCAAGTTCCCACGCACACTGAGTGTGCGCGCTGCGTCGCCCATGCCGCGCGTCGTTGGCTGGAAGAACGACTCCATGCGCACGAGCCAGGCGCTGAGCTCCATCTTCGCCGACGCAACGTCGCTAGGGAACGCTTCGTCGAGCGAGTGCAAGTACTCGCGGCGGAACTGGACAATGTCGGCCGGTTGGAGCTTCTTCGAGTTCATCGGTGCGAACCGGAGGAGAAAGTCCGGGATGTACCACAGGATCTTGCCACAGATCGTCACGCACGGCGCTTTGAGCTGCGTTTCCCACAGTCGCTTGTAGAGCGCAGGGTCCGCTGGGACGTTTGCTGGCAGCAACCGACGGTGGAGCACGTACAGTCCTGCTGTGCCGACGAGGTTGTTGCGCTCATACGTCTCGCTCGCGGTGTTGATCGCCGCTTCGGCGACGCCAAGGCGCGCGCTGATGCAGTGAAGGAACTCGTCGAGGAACACGCGGTTCGCACGAATGTCAATCTTCGACTCGCGGTCGCTGCTTGCACGACCGCTTGCATCGTCGCTGCGGTCGTCGTCGTCATCGTCATCGCCAGGCTCGAGCGACGAGAACGCTTCAAAGTCTTGCTCAATGCACGTCTGGAAGACCTGCGCGCTCATGATCGTCTGGTCGAGACTCACGAGCACGCGCTCAAACTGCTTGACTTTGTCGACTGTGATGTTGTACCGCCCCGGGTCCGCACGGACGTACTGCATCATGCGCTTGTACTTGTCCCAGGACGTGATGATGTTTGGGTTGTCGATCACAATCGCGTCGATCGTGATCATGACTTCGAGGAGACTCGCCAAGGCGTCAAAGACCGGGTGCAAGTGCACGAGCTTGAACGTCGACTTCCAGAGCTTCTGGAAGCTCTGGTACAGACTCGCGAGCTGGTGGATCATGTTGATCGTGATCGCGTTGCACCGGTCGACAAAGTTCGAAATGTCCTGGAAGAACGGCAGCATGCGGCCGATGTGCACTTCGTCTTCGCCGGCGCGCACTTCGCCCTCTTCGCCATGGCACGCTTGCCCAAACATCACGAGCGCGGGGTAGAAGTTGTCTTCAACGGTCACTTTGAGCTCCGAGATCTCGTCACAGAGGACGGAGAAGACGGTGAGGACTTTGTTGAAGAGCTCGTTGTCAGTCTTGATCAGGTCCTGGACGTCCACGCGCTCGGCTGGGTGGAGAAAGAGCTGGACCGGGTCCGCCTGTGCGTGTCGATGGCCATGCGTGTGTGAGTGTGAGAGTGTCAAAGGAGACGACTGGCGATAGCTGCGCTAGCGTCCGAGTCGCTTCACGCTCTGGATGAAAGGAGCGAGAGAGAGAGAGAGAGAGAGAGCGCATGCGTACCCAGTAGCCCCAGACTTCGGACATCGCAGCTGTGATCGCGTCTTCGATCTCTTTGAGCTTGGTCTGCAGACGCATCATGGCCATTGACACACACACAAGTATCAGCGCTGTGCGTCACAAGAGCCCTCGCTATGCCTCATCGAGACAGACATCGAGACAGACAGACAGGTAGTGCTTCCTTCAGCACGTACCGTGTGGTCGTTGATGATGTTGAGACCGCGCTGGAGCTGGTCCCGAATCGGTTGATCTGCCATCCGATACACACACACACGAGAGATGAGCCTACGCGGCGACGTAGCGCTAGCTCATACACACACAGAGCGCCAACTCAGCACGCACCTTGCGCGTCAAAGTCAGCAAACGGACTGCCGAACTGGTCGTCTGCCAAGTTCCAGTTCTCCGTGATCGTCGAGAGCGCGTTGCTGTCTTTCCGCCCGCCCTTCGTTACGCCAAAGTTCGACACAAACGACGACTGCCGGCCGCGCAGGCCGCCACTCGTTGGTGCACCACCGGCGCGACTCGATGCGCGCGACATGCGCGACGCGCGCGAGTCGGAGCGATTGCGGTTGCTCGCGTGCGAGCGCGAGAGCGACGTGAGGCGCAAGTCACGCGCCGAGACGTCGGATGCGCGCGAGTCGGCGCGGCCCATGTCAAAGCGCGTCGAGTCGGCCCACGACGCTTTCGAGTCAAAGCGCGGACGCCCTTCGTTGCCGCCGCGACGCGGCGAGGACGCGACGCTCGCTTCGTCCGAGATCGCAGACGCATGGAGCTCGCTCTCGCGGCCGCCGCGCGTTGCGCCGGAGGCCGACGCAGCAGACGGCGACGTCGGCGCGCGCGTCTTCTTCTTCTTCTTCGCCCCTGCGCTGCTGCTCATCGTTCCCCCTCCTCCTTCTCTTCACGACGACGTCGAGCGATCGTCGTTCGCTTCCAAGTCGCACTGAGGATTTTCGCTCGAGGTGGTGATCAGCATTCGAATCTGGATTAGATTATGTATCAGCATATTCGACATTTACTGGATGCAGGTACATGTCGCGAATCGTACTTTATCGAGTGAGCGAGCTTCAACACTGTTGATTGACCAGGATGCCCGCCTCTGTCGATCCCATGCGCAAGTACATGCACATTGTCTGCGCTGCCTGCGCTTGCCTTGCGTTACGGTCCATGCACGCACACTCACGTCGATGCTGCGCATCTCCACACTCAGAGCGCTGGCGTCTCGCCCACGCGCGAGACAAAGAGCGGCCCAAACACGAGCACAGTCGTCGACAGGAGCTTGATCACGACGTGGAGCGCAGGTCCCGCCGTGTCTTTGAACGGATCGCCGACCGTGTCGCCCGTGACTGCGGCTTTGTGCGCGTCGCTACCTTTGCCGCCAAAGTTTCCGAGCTCGACGTACTTCTTCGCATTGTCCCACGCGCCGCCGACATTGTCCAGGAACAGCGCCATCATGATGCCCGTGACAGTGCCAAACATGAGGTACCCGGCCAGGACTTCCGCGCCGAGCAGCGGCTTCTCTTGGTACGCGCCAATCTGATCGCATGCAAGATACAAGAGCGAGGCATTCAGTCGCTAGTCAAATGGCCCGGCAGCACGAAACAGCGCAGGGGCGTACCACGCGGAAGACAAGACCGACTGCGACTGGGAGCAAGACTGCGAGGAGCCCTGGAAGCCGCATCTGCTTGAGCGCCGCTTCGGTCACGAGCGCGACGCACGAGCGGTAGTCCGGCTTCTGCTTGCCCTCCATGATGCCTGGGTACATCTCAAACTGCCGACGCACTTCGTTCACGACTTCGCCAGCAGTGTCACCGACCGCAGCGACGGCCAAACCCGTGAAGAAGAACACCATCATCGTGCCCAAGAGACCGCCGACGAGCACTTCGACTGTTGCAATGTCCACAGACTTGAACTCTTTCCCGGCGAACTCCGAGAACTCGTCCATGAACGCGCCAAAGAGCACAAAGCACGCGAGCGCAGCAGAGCCGATCGAGTACCCCTTTGTGATCGCCTTCGTGACGTTCCCTGCAGCATCGAGCTTGTCGGTCGCATCGCGGACGTACTCGGGCTGGCGACTCATCTCCGCGATGCCACCCGCGTTGTCTGCGATCGGACCGTAGTTGTTCATCGCCAAGACAAAGACTGCGGACGAAAGCATGCCCATGGTCGCAACCGCGGTGCCAAAGAGACCTGCGTGGCGGTTGTTGAGACCGCCAATGCCCGAGCTCGCGCCGAGGTGGTACGCGCTGATGACTGCAACGCTCACCATGAGCGTCGGCACAACCGTCGACTGCATGCCGACTGCGACGCCTGTGATGATGTTTGTGCCGTGGCCAGTCGTACTCGCCTTCGCGATGCTCCGCACTGGGTAGTACGCATAGTCCGTGTAGTACTGCGTCGACTTGACAAAGACGAACGCAGTGAGCATACCGACGACGCCGCAGAGGAAGAAGTGGAACCACGCACTCGGGTGTGCGTCACTGTAGAGGAGCCACCGCGTCGTGAACGCGAACGCTGCGAGCGCAAGACCGAGCGAGACGTTGTAGCCAGTCTGGAGCGTTCCCATCGGGTTGTGGCTCGCGCGCGTCGCTTCGACGTCGCTCGGTGCCGTCACAGCCATGACGCCGATGCTGCTCACCACAATGTCAAACGCGTGCACGACGACTGGGAAGAACACAAACGCGACCGGGTACTCGAGCTGCGCTTCGCGGGCGAGCGTGCCGCCGAGGATCATCGCGCCAATGATCTCAGCGGCGACGCTCTCAAACACATCGGCGCTACTGCCAACGCAGTCGCCGACCATGTCGCCGACCAAGTCGGCAATCACTGCTGGGTTCCGCGGATCGTCCTCTGGGATCCCAGCTTCGACTTTGCCAACCAAGTCGGCACCAACGTCCGCTGCCTTTGTGTAGATCCCACCGCCGAGTTGCATGAACAGCGCGACGAACGACGCGCCAAAGCCGTAGCCGACCATGAGCAGCGGGATGTCGGTCGCATCGAGCGTCGACGAGAACAGCACGTAGAGCGCAACGTAGAGCGCACTCACGCCAGCGACACAAAGCGTGATGTCGAGCACTGCTGAGAACGCGCCGCCGCGGAAGCAAATGAGCAGTGCTTCGCCGTACGACCGGCGCGCGGCGCTCGTGACGCGGATGTTTGCTTGCGCGGAGACCCACATGCTGATGTAGCCAGCGCCAGCGGAGCAGACTGCGCCAATGAGGAACGAGATCGCACCGAGCACACCGAGTGTGAGGTTCCCGAGCTTCTCGACGCCCGACGCGAGCGCGCTCGTCGGCCGCAAGGCGTAGCTAAAGAAGATGAGCGCCGCGATGCCGAGCGCAATGCGCGAGATCGCAGTGTACTGGATGCGCAAGAAGCCCTCGGCGCCTTCGCGGATCGGGTTCGACACTTCGCGCATCTCGGGCGTGCCGTCGTCTTTGCTCAGGACCCAGTGCGATAGGTAGAGCGAGAAGAGCGCGCCGTAGCCGCAGATCGTAAACACGAGGAAGATCGGGCGAAAGTCCGAGCTGAAGAGCAGGAAGAGCAGCCCGACGCCCGAGATGACGAGGAACGGCGTCTTGACGTCGATCTGCCGCGCGTACGCGTGCGACGCGGTGCTGCCGTTTGCGTGGCTGTTGCTCAAGAGCGGGTGCTGGCTGTGGTGGTCGTCGTAGAGCCCGTTGCCGTTGCCAAACTCGACGTCAGGCGTCACGTGCATCGGCAGCGCCGTTGCGCCGTGCTGGCCAAACATGTCCATCGCTGCGGTGAACTTGTTTGTGTGTATCCGGTGACTAATAGAGAGAGATAGCAAGGGACTGCTCGTGTGCGCTTGTTCGTGGTGGTCGCTCGACGCGCGTGCTTGCTTCTCGGTCGATGTGCTTCTGCCACGTGCCGTGCGACTCAACCTTGCTGCTCGAGGAAGAGTCTGTCGAGCGTGACAAAATCAAGGAGGCTCAGAAATGAGCTTCAACAAGATGCGCTAAATCTAAATACGGTAGCATATATACTTCAAGTTGAATTGCTAGCATATTTGCGTGGTGATTCGCATCTAAGTGGAAGGATACAGTGGTCTTTTCTCGTTGACACCTGCACAAGTTCGCTCACTTGATCGTCGTGCTCTGCACTGCATGGTCGTACAGATCATCGAAGCGCACGTGTGCTACTGCAGTCTCGCGCAACACGCTCGCTTGGACTGGAATGTGCGCATTGACGCAGTCGAAGACCGCGCGACCGAGC
>JAASFT010000285.1:0-25043 GCA_023333885.1 Globisporangium parvum
CTGAAGCAGTCAGTCGCTCATGGCTCTATGATACCAGCAGCAGCAGACTCCTATCCAGTACTACTACACTGCGAGCGCAACTACGTGTCGAGCTGCGTGAGGAGCGCGACGCCGCGACGAATCCAGTGCTTCTGACGGTGCGCTGCCGCCATGGGCAAGCGGATGGACATGACAAAATTGGTCGAGTGACCCGTGGTCGAGAGCGTGCCTTGACGCAGCGACGTCTTGTACACTGGGCACAGGTACACGTGTGCCGTGCCACTCGGGTCCGTGTCCTTGATCGGCTCAATGTCATCGCGCTTCTTCGGAAGCAAGTGGATGATTGGCATCGGGACGTGGAGCTCGCGATGGCGCGACTCGGCCACGACCATGTGCTCGTGGTCCCACCGCGCGCCTTCCATGAACAAACCGTGGACGTACGCACCGTCGGGTGCTTTCTCGCTCACGTGGTTCGTCTGGAGCACGACCATGTCGTATCCAATCTGGTCGATCGGGAGCTGGTGCTTGCGCGCAAAGTTCTGCTGCGTGCCAGTAATGAACGCCTGTGTGAAGAAGAACCCGGAGATCCAGAACACCGGTGGCGACGCACCGCGGTCGATCCAGTCTTGGAGGAACGCGAGGCGCGCGAGGAAGTCTGTGACCCAGCTCCCGAGCGGCTTGAGCGACGGGTATGCCACGGACGACCACATCACAGGCACTTGGCCGTTCACCATGCTATTGCCCATGGCTTCGAGCTCCGCCGAGAGCACAACGAGTCCTTTGAGCGCGCGCTGGATCTCGGCAAGTGACTTGGAGATGATCGAGATGAGCCGGTTGAACCGAATGAGCTCCTGCGTGAGCACCGTGTTCATGCTCTCAGCATAGAGCACTGGGAAGTCGAGCTCGGCTTTCTCATTGTCAAACAACGGCGGGATGCGACCAGCAATGTCGTGCGCTGTCTCGTCGAGGACTTGGTCCCACGACTTGCCGCCGCCGCCGCTGCTCCGCGGCTGGAGCGACAGCGCGGACTCAAGGAGCAAGCTCGTCTCGGAGATCGCGCACGAGATGTTCGCGTTGTCGTGGAGACCAAAGATCTCGGGCCCTTCGTTCATCGGGAGCGAGTCAATGTAGTCGAGATACGTCGCGAGTGCGCCGTCTTGTGGTGCAAAGTAGATCCCGGACGCAGAGAACTTGTACGCGTCGCTTAGGATCTCAGGCGTGTAGAAGTCCGAGAGGATGTTCACGATGCACCGCCGGTCCTTGTCGTCCGTCACGCGACCGCCGTAGTTGCACTCGCCAGCGAGGTACGCGAGCGCCGCGTACGGGATCGGGTCGCTCGCGTGGAGCTCGTCGAGACAGATCTTGAGCTGGTCCTTCGAGATGTTCAGGTCCGACGACGAGAAGACGTACTTGATGTTCCACCCGAGCGGTCCGAACTTTGTGCGCTCGCGCACGATCGCATGGAAGAAGCAGAGCCCAAAGAGGAGCTTCCTGAACGCCTCTGGGCGGCGGCAACTCTGGACCCAGTGCTCATCGATCGTCAAGTACGAGCCCTTGAGGTTCGCGCGCATGCCTTTCGGGGGTTCATTCGTCATCTTGACGCCGTTCTGGAGGATGAATGACGGGAACGCGCGCGTGGGCTCGCTCGTGAGCCAGAGCCGGAAGCTCGCATGTACTCTGTCCGGCGTGATCTCTTCGCAGATCTTCTCGAGCGTCGGGAGCCAACTCACAGACAAGTGGCAGTTCTGGAGACAGACCCACGTGCCGTTGTCAATCGCCTCTGCGATGGCGTTCTCTGCGAGCGGACCTTGGCCCTGACCGAGCGAGATCGCAACGAACTTCTTGTGAAAGCCCATCTCGGCTGCGAGCTTGAGGAGCTCGGACATCGGGTCGGCGCCGGGCGTGAGCACAAAGATGAGCGGCGTGGCGCAGTTCGAGTCTTCGTACCCGGCTTTGAGGTCGAACGGCTGCGGCTCAATGAAGCGCTGCCCCATCTCGGACGCGACGAACGTCATCACTGCTGGGATGACTTTGTCAGGACGCAAGCACCGGAGCACGACGATGCGCTGGAACGTGTCGAGTACACCAACGGACGAGATGTTGGCCATCATGTCGGCAGGGTCGGAAGCGTTGTAGCACGTCTCCCAGAGCGGGAGCTCCGACACAAAGCTCGCGCTGAACGCACTCAGCGGCGCGGGCATGTCATCGAGTCCAAGGACGTTGCCCCATGTCTTGTCGTGGAGCCAAGCATCTGTGCCTGGCGGCTTGGACTTTGCGAGCTCCATCTGCGTGTTGCCAGTGAAGAAGTACCGGAGCTCCGTGGTGTGGATCGCACCGTTGCCGACGAGGACCTTGACGGTCAGTAGGAACGCAAACAAGAGCTTGTCTTTCTCAAAGAGCGAGCGACAGACGTTGCGGTAGAGCACGAACGTGAGCGTGTCGTTGAGGTTCGTCAACCGCGTCGGCAAGTGCGGCGTCTTCTCGGCGCGGCTGATCGCGTAGACAAACAGGTTGATGAACCACTCGAGCGCGTACTGGTACATCGGGTCGATGACTGAGAGGTCGGCGATGCAGAAGAAGAGCTGCGACGCGCGGAACGCCACGGGTTGGTACCCCTGCCGCTTCTCGGCGATCATCTGCTGCGTGATCGCCGCTTCGCGGACCTTCTCTTCGATCTTGTTCGCAGTGACTTTCGAAGCACCGAGCGTCTCGATCAAGCGCTCGTCGTCCAAGATGTTGCCCTCCGCGCTCTGGAGCAAGTACAGGATCTTGTCTTCGATCTCTTTGAGCGTCTTCTTGTTCGCAGCGTCTTCGAGCACGAGCTTCTCGCGCTGCTGCTCGAGCACGGGCTCTTCCTTTGCAACTGCGATGCCGAGCATCTGGTCCTGCAACCCCTCTTCCGTGGCCATGAAGTTGAGCAAGTTCACCTTCACGCACGTCTCAGGTGCGTAGTGCGGGTTCCGGAGCTTCGTGGTCATGTACAGCCGGAAGTTCACGTCGTACTCGATCGTGTTGTCCCCGAGACGGATCGTCGCGACGCCGCCGGTCTTGATCACTTGCTTGAGCAAGATCGGCTCGAGCATCGGGTCGAGCTCCTCGGGGACGTTCTCAATGAGCACCGCGGCGCCGATCATGATCGAGTTCTCGAGCATGCGCACAAAGCCAGCTTGGGACTGCTTCACGACCTTGAGGTTGTTGCTCTCCTCCATGTTCTTCACCCATCGGTTCGCTTGTCCTTGCGGATCGATCATGAGCGGCCACCGATTGCTCCGCTGGAGCATGATCGCATTGTCGATCGAGAACGAGTCGTTCGGGAGCTTGGCGATCGTCCACTCGCGGATCTTCACGGGGTCGCCGAGTGTCACTGTGAGCGAGAACGTCTCGGAGCACGTGATCGCTTGCTTCCCAAGCTCCTGGCTCCAGTGCTCGAGTGCGCGGTCGCGATACACGCTCGTGAACGCACCGAGGTACGCGATCACACCGGACGAGAGCATGATGTCGCCAACGACGTTGTCGTACACGACTTGGAGCTTCCCAGACATCTCGATCCACCGCGCCTTTTCGCCACCGAGACCACCGATGAGCTGCGTTGCGCGCGTGAGCTTCTTGCTGCAGTCGTCGACTTGGAACTGCAAGTCCGCCTTCTTCTTGTACGCCGCCGCGAGGTCGGCTTCCAAGCGCGCGACTTTGTCGAGCACGACTTGGAGCGCATCTTGTTTGCCTTTGAGCTCGGTCTGCGCTTTCTCGAGCGCCGCCGTCGCAGTCTTGAGCGCTTCGCGCTTCGGCGCGACGACCTTTGCGACGCGGTTGTACACGACCATGGCATGGACCCAGCTGCAGAGCCCGGACGCTGCGACCGAGGCTTTCCGGATCTTCTCGGCCGAGAAGTCCGGGTTCGCAGTGTACGGCACGACCTTGTCGATCGCCTCGGGCGGGATGTTGTCTTTGTCGTACTCGAGGAGGTTCTGGAGGAACCGCGTGTCGTTCAAGAGCTGCTTCTGCGCCGGGACCTAGTAGTCGTCGACTTTCTTCGTCCCGCCGTTCGGGTCCTTGACCTTGAGCGGCGCGACGCTCATCATCATGCACACGGCTTCCATCACGAGCTTCACGCCGTCTGGCGGCTTCTTCATCGCTTTGATCTCCGTGATGTCGCCTTTCGTGAGCGTCTGGAGCGCTTTCACCGCGTTCTCGAGTGCCGGGATCGCCTCTGCGAGCTCGGCTTCACAGCTCTCTTTGATCCCGTTCGCCTCGGCGGCTTGTTCGTTACAGAGCTGCTCCTCGGCCGCGACGACGTCTTTCGTCACGTTTGCCTCCTTCTGCTCGCGCGAGATCGTCTCGAGGAGCGCATCGGTCTCGATCGTTGCGACCTTGAGCATCGGCTGGAGCGCTTCGAGCTCGCCTTGCATCTTCTCGACTTGCTCCGCGGTCTCCATGAGCTTTGTCAAGCCATTGTCGTACCGCCGCTTCATCGTCATGACCTCAATGCGCTTCGTGTTCAAGAGCTTCTTGAACGTATTGATGAGCTCCAAGTACGACGTCGGCGTGATGTAGTAGTGCCGTCGGAGGCTCTGGAGAAAGTCGTCCGTGAGGCGACTCATGCTCTCTTGCATGTCGACGCAGACGTCGACGATCCCAGCTTTCACCGTCGCCGGCAAGTCGACGTCGACGAGGAAGTGGTCGGCGACCGACCGCAGCGCTTCGTCCGGCCACTCGGTGAACCAGTCGATCGTACAGCAGTTCACGAGCGACGGGAACATCCGCAGTCGCCGCCGGAAGGCATCGCCGATCGGCGAGAGCGCGAGCACGACGTGGAGGTTCGTGCGGCAACGGCTGACAAAGAAGTTGTAGATCTCGGCGCTGTTGCCAGTGTTCACGCCCGCAGCAGTCGCCGATGGCTCGAGCGCTTCGTTGATCTGCATCGTCTCGTCGTTCTGCCAGAGGTTCGCGACTTCGCCCGTGTTGAGGATGCCGTTGATGTCCTCCAAGTACGCCTCTTCGACGATCTGCGTATCCGAGAAGAGGAACACCGTGGGCTGGTTGTTCACGCCCGTGAGCTGCAGGACTTTCTTGAGGTCGTTGCGCCACTCGGTGCGCGAGTACGACTTGGAGATCTCGATCTGGAAGAGCTTGTACTCGGCCATGAAGACTGCGAGTGTCGTGAGGCTCTTGCGGCCGCTGCCACCGACGCCAACGAGCAGTGCATTGCCGTACGGCTGGTGGATCACGCGCGAGATGCGTGCGACGTGCTCGATCGCGTTCTGGAAGAGCACGAGGCTCATTGGCGCCGAGCTCATGTTGTTGTAATCGTCGAGGTAGACGTGCATCGACGCTTGCAAGACCGAGCGGTCGCGGAGCTCGTCGTACTGCCGCTTCGACGACTTGCTGTCGCCAAAGTTGCCGTAGATCAAGATCGCGTTTGGGCCGCGGACGTCGTCGACGTACTTCATGTCAAAGTGCGTCGCTACGATCGCTGCGAGCGTCTCAGCAAACCACACGCGGTCCTTGTCGTCGATGAGCCGATCGGAGAAGACGCGGAGACACTCGTGGCTCCAGAGCCGGACAAAGTCCTTGCCGTCTTTCACAACGTCGGACGTCACTTGAGCGATGCCCTGGAAGACTTTCGAGAGGTCCCGCAAGTTGAACGTGTAGTGCGACTTGGCGGGCGTCGGCAAGAGCGACGACGAGATCGTGTTGTAGATGTCGATCGTCGCGTGCACAACAGCTGCGCTGAGCTGCTTGACGGCGCCGGGGAAGTTCAGGAGGAACCAGTCCGTGATGCGGCCAAAGATGCCTTTGAGCGAGTCGTTGTCGAACGGGACGTAGTTGATCAGGTTAAAGTACCGCACGTAGCGCTGTGTGATCTTCGTGCGACCGCCGCCCGGTGGCCCCATCGCTGCGACGAACTGGACGTCGACGAGCTGCGTGAACGTGTTGTCTTTGCGGTTGTACCAGCCGCCGTGGCCCATCCACTGCCGCAAGAGCTCGATCGGCGGCTGGGCGCCGTACGTCTCCTTTGCCGGCATGTTGAGATCGTCGACAAAGATGATGCAGCTCACGCCGAGCGGCGGACCGAGCACGCCTTTGCGGCGCTTGTTGAGCTTCGACTCGATGATGTCCTGCGTCTGGTTCGCGCTCGTCTGCGCCGAGAAGTTCATGAAGATCGACGAGAACGTCTCGTTCATGCCGCTGATGATCTTCTTCTTGATCGAGACCGACTTGCCAGTGCCCGTGTCGCCCGTGCAGAGGACGTGGAAGTGCTGGCGCAAGAGCGTGTCGAGGATCCACGCATTGCGCTCCGTGTCGATCGTCGGCACTAAGATCGATGTGAACTGCGCATCGCGTGGGATCGCAAACACGCCGGTCGCCTCCATCCAGTTGCTCCATATCACTCTCTTCGCATCGAAGCGGTAGTCGTACACGAGACGCTCGTCTGGCACCGGCAAGAGCGCAGCGCGGCCAGTAACGTCGTACGCTGGGTTCTTTGCGACAAAGTCGTCAAAGTACGCGCGCGAGGCGTCAAAGTCCGAGGGCGTGCCAGTGAGGAAGTCACGGAGGTACCGATCAAAGAGCAGGCGGGACTTGGCATCCACGCACGCGCCAATCGACCAGATCGTGGCTTTGATCGCGAGGCACTCGAGCACGCGGTTCGTGTCGGACGCAATGCCGTCAGGACACTGGAGCGCGCACTCAGAGTCGCAAGAGCGACGCGCCGTGCTCGAGGAACGTCACAGGAGTCGGCACGACGCAGTTCTTCTCGACAAAGTACAGCATTGGCGGCACGAGCCAGAGGAACGTCTCTTCGACAAAGCTCGCCTTTGGTGCGTACTCGGCTGGCAAGCGTGTGCGGAGCCACGTGCGCATGAGCACTTCCCACCCGAGGTTCTTCGGCTCGAGGAAGACCATGCCGACGCGCGAGACCGTCGCGGGCGACGCCTCTTCGAGGTCCTCCGTCTCAAACATCATGCGCATGCGGTCCGTCATCTTCACGATCTCGCCGCTCATGAGGCAGAGCTTCTTGTTGTCGTCGAGCACTGTGTTCATGTTCTCGATCCAGACTGCGTCGACTGGGCCGTCAAACATGACCCACTGGAGGTCCTCGCTCGTGTCGCGCGCGCACTCGCGGTACGTACACGCCAAGACGCCGTCGGACCACTCGTGCGTGTTCTCGTCAAAGTTGCCGTAGAGCTGGCCGCTCGTGATTGACTTGGGGTTCATGGTGTGGATCATCACGCGGTGCTGGAACGCGCCGTCGCTCTCGGTGTTGCACGCTGTCATCGCCGTTGCAAGCGTGTGGACAATGCACGTCTTCCCCGACCCGGTCTGCCCGACGATCATGAGTCCGTGGCGCACTTGCACGGTCTCGTAGAACTGAATGACCTTCATCTTGAACTCCGGCTTGCACTCGAGTGGGAGCGTGACGTCGGGGACAATGCTCACGCCGCGCGCGCAGATCGTATCGATCATCGGGAGCAGCGTGCCGTGGTCTGGGTTTGGCAAGTGCGCACCGGGGAAGAGGTCGGACGTGATGCCGCGGAAGAGCGGGAGGTCATCCGTTGTGAACTTGGGCAAGTTCACGTCCTGGACCGACCGCAGCACGATCTTGTCTTCAGTCCAGAACGGGTCGTTCCCGAGGAGCTGCCGCAGGTGCCCAGCAGCGACGAGGATCGAGTTCACGGCGCGCATGCCGTAGTCGTAGTGCTTCTGCGACGACAGCTGCTCGGACGAGAGCTGGAGCACCTGCGTGAGCTTCCGCGCATTGCTCCGCGCGTTCGAGAACCCAAACGAGTACAGTCGGATCTCGGAGATGAGCGCGTAGTCCGGGACCATCATCGCGCACGGCCGAAAGAGCGCTTTGAGGTTGTCTGGGAGCTCTGCGCGGCCTGCGTAGCCTGGGTTCATCGTAATGAAGACGTTCGCGCTCGCGTTGAGCTTGATGAACGTGCCTTCAAAGAGGAACTTGTCGACGTTCGCCTTCTTGCCTTCGTTGATCGTGAGGATCTGCTGCGCAATGACCGAGAGCACTTCGATGTTGATCCGATTGAACTCGTCGAAGCAGCACCACGAGCCGCAGCCGGCGAGGCCTTTGAAGAACTTGGCCATTGCGAGGTAGTCGAGTCCGTCGGAGCAGTTGAACACGACGCACTGGATCGCAATCGCTTTCGACAGGTCTTTCACCGTCTCGGTCTTGCCAGTCCCAGCGGGTCCCTCCGGTGCGCCGCCGTACAGGAGGTCGATCGCGCCCATCATCGTGCGGTAGCACCGATCCGTGAGCGGCGTGATCACAAGCCGCATCGAGTTCCCAAGGTACTCGTAGCCGTACTTGACGCGCGCGTTCACGATGCGCGCTTGGAGGTCAAACGTCCCCGCGACCTTGGCGCCGTCGATCCAGTAGTACCGTAGCTGCGAGATCCACTCAAAGTCCTGGTCGTTCTCGACGCCCTTCTGGATCATGTGCACGATCGTGTCGCGCGCGTGGACGTCGATGACAACGAGCGCGCCGATCGTCGTGCGCTCGAGCTTGGTCAAGTTCCCACGCACGAGGATCACGACTTTGTCGAGCTGGGCGTTGAGCACTTCGACGTACTGCTTCAAGCCCGCGTTGCCGTGCTCGTTGATCGCACGCGTGACGTCTTGTGTCCAGTAGACCTGCGATGCGGCGAGCACGACTTGCGCGGGCCACTTGAGGATCCACGTCTCGCGCACCTCGGTCGCGTACGTCCCGATCGCGCGCTGCGTGTGGTCGCGAATGCTGTCCCACTGGTTCTGCTCGACTTCGAGGAGCCACATCTCGACGTTCCCTTTGTTCTTCGTGCTCTCGGGGTTCACGGTCAGCCGGAGCGGCACGACTTCGCCTTCCGCCGAGATCATCTCGGTGATCAAGAGCGCGTCTGTGAACGTGACTTTGTTCACGCCTTCAAAGCACTTGCCCAAGTGCGGCTGCACCGCTTTCGGCTCCTTGGTCTGCGAGAGGATCTCCAAGAGCTCGTCGTTCGAGAGGAAGAAGAAGCGCGGGAAGTGCAAGCGCTTCATCTCGAGGTAGTCGTTCAGCCCTTTCTGGATCTCGTCGAGCTTCTCGTTCGCTTTCTGGAACTTCTGCAAGAGCTTGTCCATCGCGACGACGGTCATGAAGTTTGGGTCTGCGACGGTGTCGTCCATGGTCTTGCGCCAGAGTGCGTCGACGCTCGCGAACCGCCGCGCTTCCGTTGGCATCTGCCGCATGATGTCTTCCGAGCTGAAGATCGCTTCGAGGTACAGCCACGTGCGCTGGCACGCCATCCACTCGTCCAAGAGCTGCTGCGAGTACTGGAGCTTCTTCTCCCATGCTTTGCAGTCTTTCTCAATGCACTTGATGTACGGCGACCCGCGCATTGTCTGCGTCTTCACGAGGTGGCCGTCCAAGAGCGCGATGATGTCGTCGGTGCTCCGGATCAGGAACGTCCCGGTCTCGCGGTACGGCACGCACTGGAACTCGATCTTCTCCCACTCGGTGATCATCGCGTTGAGGTTCTTCTGGAGCGAGTACTCCTTCTCGGCGAACGTCCCGATCTCCTGCACGGTCTCAATGTGCTGCGTGATGCCCTTCTCAAGCAAGATGTGGAGCGTGAGCTTCTCTTCCGTCTCTTCAAAGCCGATCTTCTGCCGCAAGCTCTCCCAGTGGCGCTCCTGCAGCGCTGGGCTCGCGAGCGACTGGATCACTGGCAAGTACGCTTTGAACTCCTCCGTGCGCTCGCGGAGCGTGAGTGCGACTTCTGCGGACCCAGGCGCTTCGTCCATGAGCGTCTTGCTGAGCTTGTACGACGACTTCCACCAGTCGACCACAAGCGCTTCGATCTCGGGACCTTTGAGCTCCAAGAACGGGCCGTTGAGCCACGCCTGGCGACTCTGATTGAACTCGGAGCACATCGTCCAGAGCTTGTAGTACGGACTGAAGTCGCTCTCGAGCTTCGAGAGGATCGAGTACTCGGTCGGTGGGAAGTTGAACACGGCTTCGCGGGCGTTAAAGTCCTGCGCCTTCGCCTTGGCGTCCTGGAGCGCGTCAAAGAGCGTCACGGCAAGCTCGCCGTACTTCTCGGTCTGGTCGATCTCGCCAAAGAGCTTGAACGCCTGCACGTCGCTCTCGAAGCGCTCCAAGTCCACTTCGAACGCCTCTTTCTCGAGCGCGAGCCTGTCCATCATCCGGACTTTGTCCTCTTCGAGCGCCGAGTCGCACGTGTCGGCAGCATGCGCGACGCGCAGTGGCCACTCTTTCGCCGCGTACGCGAGCTTGAAGTCCTCGGTGCTGAGCTTGTGCGAGAACTCGTTCATGGCGTCCAAGCGCGTGTGGATCTCGTCGACTTCGCGCATCATGCCGGCGATCACGCTCTTGCTCGCAATGACAAAGTCCTTGAGCTTTGCGAGCTGCGCTTCGTTCGTCGGCTTCTCGTTGATCCGGCGCAAGATCGCTTCGTACCGCAGCGTGATGTCCATGTTGCGCTCGCGCGCGTCGCGCACGATGCTGTCGACGAGGACGTTCCGGATCTCGAGCGCTCGTGTCTTGAGAAAGTGCTTGAGACTCGATGTGCTCACGCACACGAGCGGCAGCGCCGTCGCATCGAACGCAATCACGTCAATGCGGAACGACAGCGCGTGGAAGCGCCGGATCTGCTGGCAGAGCTCGGTCAAGTACACGCTACTGGGATCTGCAGTCGCAGCAGCGGCGGCGGCGTCGCCTGGCGCACTAGCGGTAGCAGCTGATGTAGCTTTGAGCTCGGCGAGGTACGCGAGCGGGTCAAAGTGCACAAAGTCCGTGAACTTTTCAAACTGCGCCGCGAGCTGGTGCGCGGCGTCCATTGCCGCGCTTGCCATCGCGCTCATGTCAGTCTTTGCGTGCTCGATGCTCTCGACGCACTCCGCGACGACTGCGTGGTCGCCATCGAGTAGATCCAGCAGTCGCCGGCGCTCGAGCGCAAGCAGCGACATGATATCGCAGTCGAGCGCGTCGAGCTCGTGCACCGACGTGTAGATCGCATCGAGCGGCTCAACGAGCACTGCTGTGATCTCAGCAGTTGACGGCTCGACGACGACGCGGCCATTGACGAACGCGAGCTGGACGTCAAAGAGTGAGTCGCGCGGCGTGCGCCACGGCGCGCGCACCGAGTCACTGTCAGAGTTCGGTGATGCCGTGCACGTGCGCACGAACGCGACCCACGCAGTGATCGAGCGCGCGACGATCTGCCGCAGATGCGCCGCCATGCGCGTCTCAACGCCAGTGAGGATGCGCTGGAGCTTGCTTCCGCTATACGCTGCGACGTCCGAGAGGAAGAAGTCAAAGTGGTCCTGGAGGTTGTCGATGATCGTCTCGACGATCGCGCGGCGCCAGTCGATCAAGAGGATCTCTGCGGCTTTGTTCTGGTGGTTCGTCTGCAGCGCCTTGAAGTCCAGGAGTCGGAACGGGAACTGCGACGATAGCTCGCGGCCAGGAGGAGGCGTCGCAGTGGCAGCGGAGGTCCCAGACGGCGCTGGCGTTCCTGCCGCTGGCACCGAGTCGACTTGGATCAGCAATAGACGCTGGAACGTCTTCTCCCAGCCGGCGTACATGCGCAGGAGCACTGCGAGCAGTTGACTCGAGCCGGCGTAGTGCATCGCGCCAATGCGCTTGCGGTTCGCAACGAACGCGTGGGCTGGGATCACGATCTTTCCAAACGCTGGCGGCGGTGCAGGAGCCGGCGGGAGCATCAGGTTCAGCGCGACGTACTTGTCCTGAAGTGCTCGGTCATGTCGAAGACGGTCATGGAGCACGGCTTTCTTCATACTGCGCATGTAGCTCTGGATCGTTGCGTCTGTGAGCGCGCGGAGGATCACTGCTGCTGGCTGGCCGTCGACGAGCGCGACGTGCTCCGGCAAGCCGCTTACGACACGTGCGTGGATGCGCTCGAGCGTGTGGCGGCTCATGGGCTTGAGGTCGGACGTCGACTGCTTCGTGAGGAAGTGGTCGAACCGGAGCTGCGCTTTCGCTTCATCGCGGCGGCGCGTCGCCGCATCGATGCGCTGCTGAAAGAGCTCGAGCGACTCGCTCTCGAAGCGCACGTTGATGCGCCGGACTGCTTTCCGTTTGTCCGAGCCTTGGAACTGGATCCGGAACTTGTGCGTCTCGCTGTCGTAGCTCTGCACGGCACACTTGCGCCAGCGCCACTCGCCTTTGAAGAAGTATGGCGACGACGCCGTCTCGCCGGATGCAAGCCACTCGAGCGGCGTTCGCGACTCGAACTCGGCGCTGTCAAAGAGATGGAGCGGGAACTGCGACTGGTCGATCTTGAGGTACTCGTCCGTGTCTGTCGGGAACTGGCCAGTGGTGCGAGCATGACTGCTACTTGACCGCGGCGACATCGGTGCACCAGCAGCAGCGCCTGCGTCGCCGCCTGCGTCTGCATCGTCGTCGACGTTGAAGATCTTCTTGCGGATCCGTCCTGGGAACGGCTTGACCGGCTCAGCGTCGCGCAGCATCTTCTGGTGCGTCCGGACGTCCATCTCGTGCACGATCACCGGCGCGTCCTTCCAGCGATGCGGTCGGTTGTTGTGATCGACGCGCGTGAGCTCCACGGCAGTCGCTGGCTGGTTCAAGCGCGTCAACGACGGCGCACCACCTGCGCGCTTTGTGTCAGGACTCGCGCCTGATGCTTTGGCGCGGCTGGTCTTCTCGCGCAGCAGCATCTTCACGCCGCTTCCGCCAGCGGCAGCGGCCTGGTGCGTGCGCTTCAGGAACGCCTCTTTCTCGCGTCGATGCTGCTTGTGAAGCCGAAAGCGCTCCATCAAGTGCTCTTCAGCAGCGCACTGCTGCGACGTGCTACTCGCAGGTGCGGCAGCTGCCATGGCATCGCGGTCGTGATCGCCATTGTCGTAGTACCTCGCGAGGGCGTCACCGTGGCCGAGCGGATGCGACGACGCACCGTCGTCCATGGGATCGCGTCGAGCATCGCTGCCTCTGAGCTCTACACGTTCGAGCGAGCACGTCGTCTGGAGCACATCGGCGCCGTCGTCGACCTCGTCGTCGTCGTTGGCGCTCGCTGCGTCATCGTACTGGACCGCAGTGCTGCGATCCTCCTCTCGATCGGCACTGTCGCTGTCGTAGGGATCAGCCTGCATCGTTGGACTGCCTGCTGCTGCTGCTGCCTGTCGTCGTCCCTCGGTGGTGCAACCCCAGCGAGCGCACTCGACCGATGCGCTGAGCCGTCCAGTTGCTCAAGCGCACGCGTGCGCCTCGTGATGGGTGGAGTTTCACGCGCGACGCGTCGCGGAGACGCTTCACCTACTGCCTGCTCCTACAGTCGTAGGCAGCGGCACTCGTCAAGGCGACGCCACTCGGACTCGCAGACCTGATTGAGCGAGCGCTCACGCAGCCTGGGGCTAGCGACGCAGCACACAACGCACACCAACGCGGTGTCGATGCACCAACGAACGGATTCTCTTTGCGACTGTAGCTTACACTGCCTCGCCCTCCGTGTCCACGCTCGAGGCGCAGTCGCGCGCTCGCAGTCTGTCTGGTGCTACAGTGCAGTGATGGCGCTGCAGCGAGGACGGACGGACTGCCAGGCGGTGACGAGAACACAAGGCATAGCGGTCGAGCGGCGCGTTAGGGGAACGCGGGGATGTGGATCGTAGTGCGCGAGCACGTGTCTTCGTGGAGCACGTGCGCGGGACACGGGCGCCGCGCGACGGGCCGGTTCGCTGCGTCCTTGCTCCAGCACGTGAAGACTTGCGCGAGCGTGTCGCCGCCACGCATACACTTGAGCACTGCAGCTGCGCCGCTCGGTGCGACTGTGAACGCAGTGCGCAGGTCCTGGAGCGCAACGTCTTTCCCAACGTTCTCGCTCACGAGCGCTGGTGTCGTCGCAGTGCCATTGCGCACGAGGTTCACTGCGCTCGCAAAGTACGCGACCTGTACGAGTCCCGAGCACGTGCCGTGGCGCGTCCACTCGTGCTTCCAGAAGTCCGGGTACTGCGGCGACTCGTCGCTGACCTTCACGTCGGGCCAGTACTTCTTCAGCACGTCCAAGCCGATCTCGTTCTCGATCGCCTCGGCGTCGAACGGCTCGCCTTGACAGAAGCCTGGCGGCGCACCGCTCTCGCGCTCGGGCCAGAGACCGTGGAGCGTGAAGTGGTCGCGCCAGAACGGCTGCGGCGTCACGCATCCAGGGTACACTTTCTCTTTGCCGTGGCAGAACTCGGGCTGCCAGCTCTGCGCGAGCACGTACAGGTCGTAGCCTTTTGGGTCGGCGAGCTGCGCGACGCTTGCGTCATACACGATGCTGTGCAAGCGCTCGAGGATCTCGTGCTCGACCTGTGCGTCGATGGTTGCGGTCGGTGGTGCAATGCGTGTGTCCGCAGGTCGAACTGCTGGCGTCAGTGCCGACGCACAGGCGAGCAGGAGGAGCAAGGAAGCAACAGGTTTCATAGCTGGTAGCACTTGTGGATGTCGTGAAGGCGACAGAGCGAGCGGGCGAGCGAACGGAGGTGGACGCGCGATAGTGATGGCGCACGTGCACACACACACACACGCAGGAGCTCTTGCCTTGCGCTTCTTGCTTCTTGCTTCTTGCTTCTTGCTTCTTGCAGAAGTGCGATCTTCGTCGGTTGCAGAGCGTTCTCTGGTCTATATCCACACTTTTCAGCATCCAGTGTGTCATTTTGCGATCATTTGATGTCTACTTGTGCGATTTTGATTAGATAAACGGGCTGTTTGCAGTATAATTGCATTTACAAACTCTATTCACGTACATTTTGAAAATTATGCGTGTATATTTGTGGTTTTGCTGCCATGTTATGTGGTACACGTCAATCGGAGCAGCAAACCGTTTCGATAGTGCCGAAACAGAGGTTCCACCTTAGATTACGTGGTGCGAAAGAGCACAGCGTTGCTGCAGTCGATCAACCGAACCGAGCGGAACGGAACGAGCGCCGTGTGTGTGCGTGCACACAGCAGCTGTCCGAGTGCACGGGCCGACGTACAACCGCGCACGAGCAGCGCGTATACGTGCGCAAGAGCCTGACGAGCACTGCCACACGCGGCTGCTAGTGCTAGTGCTGCAACGAGCTACGAGCGACCTCAGAGCACGCAACGATGGCATCCGACTCGCGCGCAACCACGAATGGCGCACTGGCGCGCTCGCGGCAGCGCGCACTCTTGCGCGAACTCGACAGCTTGATGCGCGACGAGCGCATGGAAGAAGGCGACCTGTGGTTCGTTGTCGCGACGCAGTGGTGGGACGAGCACATTGGTCGTGCGCGTAACGACACGTCCGACGATGACGATGAAGCCATGGACGTGCGCGCGGCGTCGAGTCGCAAAGTCACGAACGAGTCGCTTGTTGACCTCGCATTCAGCTCCAAGAAGCGCAAGAGCGTCGTGCTCAAGCCCATGCTGGTACGTCTGTGTGCGTGAGTCGCTCGCACTGCCAACGTCGCAGCATGGACGTGGGGCAGTCGCGTGGATACACGCTCGCCGCACTGACGCTTCTGCTGCGACTGCAGGCGGAAGGGCGCGACTATCGCCTCGTGAGCGAGAGCGTGTGGAATCGACTGTCGCACGAGTTCGGGTTCGACTGGGAGATCGCGCGCGAAGTCATCGAGTGGGGACCAGCGAACACGCTCCGCATTGAAGTGTACCCAGTCATGTTTCAGGTGCGCATGCATACTATCGACATGCGTATGCATGCCGCTGGATGTGCGCTCTGTGGTAACCGCGATTGTCACTCAATGACTAGGTCTTTCGCTGGCACAACGGCATGGAGGCACCGGAGGAAGTGGTCGACGACCGCGAGCGACCGCTCGTCATCGTCTCGAGCGAGTCGTCGTCGCTCATGGAAGTGCAGGAGCAGATCTGGAAAGCGATGAAGCCAGCGCTGCGGCAGCTCGCACCGCAGGCGACCAAGGTCGCTGACTTTGCGCGCATTGTGCACGTGTGCTACCGCGAAGCCGAGACTGCGCCGTGGCTGCCGCTCGTACAGCCAGCTGCTCGTGCTAGTGCGACCGCAGCAGCAGCAACAACAACGCTAGAGCCAAAGCGCGTGGGTTTTCAGTCCGCAGCAGCAGCAGCGCGTAATAATGACGGCGACGACAACGCACCGCTTGCCAAGACGACTGTGCGCGAACTTGAGCTCGAACAGCGCGACTTTCGCGAAGGCACGGCGCGGTTCCACCACTTGCTCGTCGAGACGCGGTTCTCGAACACCGCCGACCCGAAGGACTGGCGCAATGGCAAGTTCTGGAGCGAGATCCAAGCGAACACGTGGCGCTTTGAGCTCGAGGTCGGACAGCTCATTGACGCCCTTGATAGCGACAAGAAGTGGTACGTCTCGGACTGAACGGAGTCGGTAGCATACGTCAGACAACGCTGTTTGCTGTCCGTAGCTGTCCTGACCCAAGCACGTGTTGCGTTGCGCTCTCACTAGGTACGAGTCGCGCGTGATCGACTTGGACAACAAGAGCGTGCGAGTGCACTACCGCGGCTGGACAGCAAAGTGGGACGAGTGGATCGTACGCACGAGCGACCGTCTCGCGCCGCTGCACACGCGCGTGCGCAACTGGCGCGCGTTCCAAGTGCACGACAGAGTCCAAGTGGGCTTTGCGATCCCGAACAAGAACTTCCCCGAGTGGAAGAACGGCGTCGTGACCGAGGTCAAGCGCAACGACGACAACGACGCGCTCGAGATCAACGTGCGCATTGACAGCGACGACGTCTGGCGCGACGTGCAAGATGAACTGCTCTGTGCCCCGGACACGCACAAAGCCGTGAATGCGATTGCGAAACCTGCTGCACCAACGTACGCCAGCGTGGCGCCAGCTACGCCATCGTCGTCGTCGTTTGGCTCGTACTCGTACAACCGCTACGGGCGCGACAGTGGCGGTGAGTACGGACGCGGGAAGCCTGAAGTAGTTGGTGTCGTCGGACTCCAGAACCTCGGGAACACGTGCTTCATGAACAGCATGCTCCAGTGCTTGATCAACGCGCCGCCGCTCAAGTCGTACTTCCTCCGCATCGACGCTGCGACAGACACACCGGCGTTCCAGCGCGACATCAACCGCGAGAACCCACTGGGGATGAAAGGCATGATCGCCCTCGAGTTTGCTGAGCTCGTGCGCAAGATGTGGGGCGGCGAGTACGCTGTCGTGTCGCCGACCAAGTTGAAAGCTGTGATCGGTCGGTACGCACCGCAGTTTGCTGGGTACCAGCAGCAGGACAGTCAAGAGGTCATGAACTTCCTCCTCGATGGTCTCCACGAAGACTTGAACCGCGTGAAGCAGAAGCCGTACATCCCTGCGATCGAAGCAAATGGCCGCGACGACGTCGTCGTGGCGCAAGAAGAGTGGGACGCGTACCGCCGTCGGAACGACAGTGTGATCGTCGACAACTTCATGGGGCAGCTCCGGAGCCACTTGACGTGCTCGAACCCCGACTGCGGCCACGAGTCCGTGACATTCGATCCGTTCATGAGTCTCTCGGTGCCAATCCCAACGGACGACGTCGTGACGATCCAAGTCCAGCTCTTCTGGGCCGACGGCCGCATCCCGATGAAGTACGCGATCACGCTTCCGAAAGACGCGAGCACGCTCCGCGACGTCAAGACGAACCTCAGTGCGCTCTGTGAGATCTCCGTCACGCGCCTGTTCTTTGTCGAAGTGTGGAAGCACCGGATCTTGAAAGCGCTCGACGACGCCAAGCCCGTGGAAGACCTGCCCGACGACACGCTCCATGCGTACGAGCTCGAAGTGCCCGTGACCGAGTACGAGTTCAGCTCGAAGAGCATCCACCCGCCAGTCGCTGGTGGCAAGATGTCGCTCAAGATGGCGGACGCGGCGCCGAAAGCCATGCGCTTGGTCGCACTGCTGCACCAAGCGCCGTGTGCGTCGCCGATCAACAGCGTTCGCTTCAGCAACAGCAGCAGCAGCAGCTCTTCGATGGACAGTAGCGCTGACGCGTACGGCGCCAAGCAGCGGCGCGTCGAAGTCGAGCTGTTCAACACGCCGCTGCTCGTGTCGATCCCGCAGCAGTGCTCCAAAGCCGACGTCCATCGCAAAGTGTGGCAGATCGTCAAGCGCCTCGTGGCGTCGAGAGACGACGCGCCGGATGCGTTTGGCTGCAGTGACGACCAGACGCTGCCGTACCGTTTGCACGTGACGCAGCCAAACGGCGCGACGTCGATCGTCCGCGACGTTGCGCTGTCGGAGGAGCCAGCGGACCTTCCAGACCCCGCGGACCGAACGCACTGCTTCACAGTCGAGTGGAGTCGTCATGGGTACCACGAAGGCTACGACGAGCGCTCGGCGAAGCGCATTGACTTGCACGCGTCGATGAAGAGCCTGCGCATCAGTGGCAGCGACGCGAAGCGCGACGTGACGCTCTTGCACTGCCTGAGCAAGTTCACCGAGCGCGAGCAGCTTGGCGAGACGGACACGTGGTACTGCCCCAAGTGCAAAGACCACGTGCGCGCGTTCAAGAAGTTTGACCTCTTTGCACTCCCGCGCGTCGTGATCTTCCAGCTCAAGCGCTTTCGGTACGCGCAGAGCTCGTTCTACATGCACCGCGACAAGATCTCGACGCTCGTGACGTTCCCGATCGACTCGCTCGACCTCTCGGACTACGTCATTGGGCCGCAGCGCAGCGCAACGCCGCTGCACTACGACCTGTTTGCGGTCTCGGAGCACTCGGGCGGCCTCGGCGGCGGCCACTACACTGCCGTGGCAAAGCACCCGGACAACGACCGCTGGTTCAGCTTCAACGACAGCTTCACGAACGAGACGTCGGCTGCGAAAGCTGTCACGTCGCGCGCGTACGTGCTCTTCTACGTGCGTCGCGATGACAACTGCGCATCAGACGAGGCCATGGCAGAGCAGCAGTAGCAGCAGGAGTAGGACGAAGTAGGACGGCGAGTCGACAGCCAGCGAACTAGCGAGTGACTCGAGTGACTCTTAGACTATCGAGCGACGATCGCAAGCACCGCATGGCTGCGACGACCGCACGGGTCTGTCTGTCTGTCTGTCTGCCTGCCTTTGTCGTTGTGTGAGCGAGCGAGTGAGCGAGTGCGGATCTGTACTGGAGCTGCTGGTGGTGGTGGTGTCCTCGGCGCTGTCAGGTGTTGGCCACTGGCGCTGCGGGGGCAAAGTGGAACTGTGTGTGGAGCTCTTGTGCCTGCGGCTGACGCGGTCGCTCAGGAGAAGAAGAAGACGCCTGCGGCAGAGCGACGACCATCTCGACGTCTTGCGCGCGGAGCTTGCGCAAGCCCGTGAGCAGCGCCAGCGTCTTGGCTTCGAGGTGCGCGTGGTCGGCGTCGGTCGTCTCGACGCGCCGTGCGCTGCGGCGTTGGTGCTGCCGAGGCGGTGCGTGCTCGCGATCCCACGCGCGCTGCTGCTGCTCGAACGACACGAACTGGATCTGCTCACGGAGCGCGAGCATGTTCCCGAACGGAAGCGTCTTGTGGAGGAAGCGGTCCTGGAGCTCGGCACACGTCGGTGCAGTCTGCGCTCGGACACTTGGCGAAGACGCGAGGAATGAACGCGATGCTTGGAGCGGATGGCTGTCATTGTCGTCCTCGCTCTCACTCTCTTGCTGCTGCTGCAGTCGCTCGTGCTCGCTGCTCTCCATCTGCGTGCTCGATGCCGTGCGCGCGCCAAAGACGAAGAAGTTCCGGAGACCTGTGCCGTTGCGTGCAGGGCTCTTGGTTGGTGGCGCTCGCGGACTGCAGATGTCGTGCAGCGTCGGTGCCGTCGTAGAGGCTGTGGATGCTGCTGCGGTCAGAGCCAGGTCGTCGTCTCGCATGAGCACCTTTGGGAACTCGATGCGCGACGCGCGTCGCTGCTGACGAGGACTCGTCAAGCTCCCGTCGATCGGCAAAGCGTCAGCTGCGCCAGCGAGCAAACGGCGAGACGACGCTAACACACGGAAGTATGACGCTTGCTTGTGCATGCTCGCAGTCGAGTTGTGGCGCGGCTGCTGCTGCTGGTGCATGCCAGCGTACTGCGCGAAGCGACGGCGAAAGTCGTCGACTCGAAGCGTGTGCTCGGCGGCAAGTGCGCGGAGGATGTCGTGCTGCGGCGCGAGGAAGACCGAGATCGTGTCCATGCGGAGGCAGATGAGCGTGCACGTGTCGATAGCGTCAATGTCCCACGGCGCCGGACGCGGTGTGTTGCTCAGACACCCCTCTTGCCCAAACACTGCAGGCGCTCGGATGACACTGACGATCGGCTAGAGGCATCCACCCACACAGAGCATTGAGTGTGAGTGAACGCAAGAGCATCGAGCTGGGCGAGCGATCGCAGATCCTCCGGCACTAGAGAGCTACGAACTAGTGGTGCCGACGTACGTATGACCGATCTGTGCTCTCGCTGCGCAAGAGAGGCGTGAAGCGTGCGGACGCACCACTCGAGCTCTCGTGCTGTCGCCGCTGCTGCTGCGCACGCGGTGTCGAGATCTTGACTTCGCCGGCGACGAGGAGCACGAGGACGTTCACGTCGTCGCCATGTCGAATGAGTCGCTTCCCCGTCTTGGCAGTCAGCGACTTGCTCGCGTACGCAATGTGCGTCAAGATGTTGTCAGGGAGGGACCGGAGCTGTGGGATCGAGTACACTGCTTTCTCAGTCTTGTGCAGCAGCGCTTGCTTGAACGGGTTGATCGCGCGGCGGTAGACGTCGCCAGAGCACCGCGAGCTCTGCGCCTGGTGCACCAAAGTTCACGTTCGCGCTCGCCGTGCGCACGCCTTTGGCTTCAAACAGACTGATCTCGCCAAAGCACATGCCCGGTGCCATGGTCGCAAAGTACCCGTTGCCGTAGGCTGCGAGCGAGACGCAGCCGCTAAGGAGGATGTAGAAGTAGTCGCCGACGTCCCCCTGCCGAAAGATGAAGTCGCCGGACCGGTGCCGCTCGTAGACGCAGTTCCGTGCGATCTCGTGGAGCGCCAGGTCAGGGATGTTCGCGCTCGCAAAGTACTTGACGCTGCAGAGCCACTTGCGAATGTGGCGCACGTCTGTCGCTGACCGCGCGTCCGGTGCGATCCGCAAGCGCTCGTGGATCCCATGTGCGTGCGCAATTGACAGGAGGTTCGACACGCGCTCAGGACTGCACTTGCGCATGATGAACGACGCGTTCTCGTCACTCGGTGCGCAGTGCGGGTCGCGATTGCTGTGGACAGACGTTGACGGTAGCGATGCTGCCGTTGTCGTCGCCGGTGCTGTGGAGAGTCCAGTAGCAGCGGGTGTTGCGGCTGCGAGGAGCGTCGTGAGCGTGTTTGGGTTAACGGGCTGGGACGAGAAGCGCCGAGTACCTGCATTGCTGAACGGCGCAGCGTCGAGGGCTGAACCAGGTTCGTCCCAGTAGCTCACGTGCTGGCGCCACACGCGACGGTGCGTGCGCTTGAGTTGCATGCGGTCGAGCATTATGATGTACGCGATGACGATGCCAAGTCGGCGAAAGACGATGCGGAGTGGTGGGAGTGCAGCAACGACTTCAACGAGCTCGTAGTCCTCGGGCGGGAGGTGGAGCGTCTTTGGAGCGGTGCTAGCCGCTGGTGTTGCTGCTCCTGCAGTGGTCGACGAACTCGCTGTCTCAGCCGTGAACCGCACGACGCGGATCTTTGTGAAGACGTCGCCGATGCTGCGATAGCGCTTGCGGATGCGCACGTTGACGACGCTCTGGTCCTGGAGCTCGTAGAACGGCAAGTCCTCGTCGCCTTCGAGCAAGTCGCCGTGAAAGTACAGGCGCTGGTCCTCGAACGGGACTGCGAACTCGCGCTGGAGCATGGCTTGGAGCGAAATGAGCGAGAGCGACCGGTGCACACGCAAGCGCTGGAGCTCCGAGAAGCCGGGGATGTGGAAAAAGAGCTCGAGCCGCAAGTCGCGCTCGCTCCGAGGTCGCGAGAACGTGCGACGGAGCCGCGGTGCTTCAATGCGCGGCACGCCTGCTTTGCGGTGTCGCGCTGGCGGAGTGCGTGGCGACGCACTGCCACTGTTGCTATTGCTCGTTGGTGCCGCCGAGCTCGCGGCGGAGGCAGCTGACGAGAACGCTGAGACCGACGACAGCCGCTTGCTCATGATCGACGACGTCAGGCGCGACATCATCATGCTGCTGCTGCTGCTCTCCATCCTCCTGTCTCGCCGGTCCATTGCAACGAGCTCTCGCGTCCGACGAGGACGCTCTCAGCTCGAAAACTGACACAGCATCACCAGGTCTGTCGCTCAAAGCGCCAACCTACTTGTAGAGCAGAGGAATGATGAGGTCGAGTGATAAATATGCACCTGGACAGATGTCCGTATGCGGTCCTTCGACTGCGTCGAGGCGGAGATCGACTTGCTCCTGATCATGAGGTCGTGTGATAAATATGTGCGTATGCGGTCCTTCTTAGCTAGCTAGCGCGTCGCGGCCATGATCGCAGACGCGCGCTGGAGCGAGAGACGCAGTGGCGGCAGCAGCGACGGTGTTGGCGACGGCAGCGCCGCCGATGCTGCTGCAACAGCTGCGATCGTGCGCATGCCGCGCAATGCAGACTCGTGCGCGTATGGAGCGAACAGAGCGCGCGGTTGGATGTGTTCTTGCTGCAGACATGCGCGAGCCGCAGGCGGGTACGCAAGCTCCGTCTCGAGCAAACAACGCTTGCGTCCAGCAACAGCAGCAGGAGGAGGTGCCAGAGTCATTGGACGGCACGTCAAGACTGTGCTCGACGACGGCGAGCGACGGTTGTAGTGCTCGCGGTAGTGCGCTTCGAGGCGCTCGCACTCGTCCTCCTCTTCGCGCAGCGCGTCGAGGCTTGCGAGGAACGCTGTGCGCAACGTCTCGAGGTGACTCTCTGCAGTGTGTTGCTGCTGCGCCAGCGCTGCGGCTTCGCTGTCAGTGCGTGTGAGGCGCGGGTAGTAGCCGCGACGACCGATCTTGGGCACCATCTTGAACCCTGCGACCGTCGTGCCTGGCAGCAGCTTCTTGGAGATGCGCATCGGGTCGCAGTGGAGCTGCTGCGCCAAGTGGCTGCGCAGTGTCGTGCCGTACGAGATACCGAGAACGCCGCTGCAAAAGTAGTGGATCGTCGCGGCAGCGTACTCCTCCTCGGCGATCGTCCACTTGCCACGTCGGAGCGGGCCGCGCAAGTGGTCCGACGCTGCTGTCGACGGTGAGCGTGGGCGAGCAATCGCTGGCGCTGCTGCTTGGAACGCTGGTGCTCGTGGGAAGACCTGACTGGCTGCGAGCGGTCCACTCGACCTGTTCTGCACGCCGCTGCTGTTGTAGCTGTAGCTGCTTCGCTCGTGTGCGAGACCCGTTGCGCGCACAGACGACGACATGTGCGGTGTGTGGAAGACGACGGCGTTCAGGTGTCAGGTCTGTTCAGGTCGGTCCACCTGACTGCTGTGCTCTGTCGGCGCAAGTTTGCAAATGATCGACTGACGAGCAAGCGGGTGTCGTCGTCGTCGTCGCGGTGGCACCCGAACCTTCGCTCGCGCCGCCGCGCATCTGCACCCACACGATCAACAGATTGTCCGGCGAACTACCGCTCGAACCACGCGGTGGCTGGCGCGCTCGTTCTTCTCTATACCAAGCGGGTGTGAGGAAGGTCAAATCAGTGCCTCAACTCAGTCGCGCATGGTTGAGCGCGCTCGTGTCCACACATGCCTGGACAAGTGGCGACCCCTTTTGTGCCGAGCCGATCGAGAGGCGGTGCTTCACGTTCATGCGGGTCTGCTTGCTGCTGCTGGCAGCACGCCCAAAGGGGTTGTGCGTGCGTGTGAGCTCTTCATGCACGCGCCTCGACTTGGACGCCGTACTTTCACTTCGACAAAGACGACGATGTGACTTTGGCGTCGCTGCTCTCAGAACGCGCTGCATGCGCATGTCTTGCTCGCATATCAAACCATCTCAGCAGCAGCAGCGCACGCGGACTCATGTCGCCACCGCCGCTGCTCTCATCAGTGGCAAGTCCTCAGCCATGAACTCGTTCGAGATCGCCTGACGTATCTCAATGTACCTCACATTCTCACTCACTCACTCAGCCATGAACTCGTTACGGACACCCAGGACGCGCAGATCTGCAATGCGCACCAAGCGCTCGAGCGCGCAGTCGTCTCGAATCTAGCAGAAGCTGTCATCGCCTTCAACGCGACGTTGGCCGTCACACCACCGCCATCACCTTGTGACCTAAAGAGCGAACAACCCAATGCGCCAGAGGAGGATCCAGGACGTGCACGAATGGGGGCCAAGGAAACATGATCCAAGAGACTGGCGGCAAGCGGCTGCGCGATCGTCGCGCACTCTCCTTCTCTGTGTGCACCGAAGCAGCGATGAGGAAGCGAAGCGCTCGTGTGTATTGTGTGTATTGTGTGCTGTGCCACCCCTGCTTGACGCGTACTTGGCGACCTCCTCTCGGCACTTGATGCTCGTCTTGACGCTCGTCTTGATGCTCCTTCGTAGTTGCGTCGAGGCGATCGGAACCG
The DNA here is from genome assembly GCA_023333885.1 of Globisporangium parvum. NCBI lineage: Eukaryota > Oomycota > Peronosporomycetes > Pythiales > Pythiaceae > Globisporangium > Globisporangium parvum. Next base: position 24,424 of record JAASFT010000285.1, read on the forward strand.
CACAACAACTGCAGTGATCTCAGGCATCACAGGGTGGTGTCCAGGCGCGCGCTTGCTCAGCTCCGAGGACTGGCGACGCGTTGCATCTGGAAGCTCAAGCAAGTCCTGGCACAATGCCGATGAGATCTCAGCCTCGAACCAAACCAAACCAAACAAGTAAGCAAACTTGCGGTCTCTTGTCGCATCAAGGTACACAACGACTTGACCAAGCAGAGGAATCACGGGCAGCTCATTGAGCGCCTCGACGTCAATCGTGTCGAGCTGGTGCCATTGCGGCTTAGTGTGGTTTGTGCTCGATGTCACTTCGATCCCAGAGCGACCTGATTGCAACTCAAGTCCCACGCTCGTTGACGCTTGAAGGTGCGGATTCGGATGACTGAGTCCGACTTGATCTGCATAGCGTTTGCGGCTCAAGCCGAGTCGAGTGAACTCGAGCACGAACAACGCGATCGACTGCGATCGCATCACCAAATCCCGCCCTCCTAGCTCGATGCGCGCGTCTGGGTCAGCTGAGCCACCAGACGTGCAATGCGAGGTCGATTGGAGCAGTAGCGATGGTGCTCGATCGTTTGGATGGCTAGCTGGCTCGAGCGTCTTGTGTTTGTGCTTGTGCTGTGTGC